>APFE030189086.1:61378-81988 GCA_000404065.3 Pinus taeda
GTGAGATATGACTTCCAAACTCATGGTGAGGCTTCTAGGACATGGAATGAGGTTGTCAGACTTTGATGGAAAAGAGATATGACCTTGAAACACTTCTAACCTTATGACCTAACTCTTAAAGCATAAAATGACCTAGAGGCCCTTTAACACCATGACTAAAAGAAGGGTTTGTAAATGAGAATGACACTAATTGTGATGAGCTGACTCAAAACTTATAAGACTATGATTAGAAACAAGGCAACTTACCAAAGCTTAGAGACAAAGATTTTAGGGTGATAACATGTACGATCAATCTAGATTAGTATGACACCATATCACAAATATGTCGTCTCATACCTGAATATCACAACCATAACCATCCGCATAGGCCAAACTAGGTTAACACAATACTTATAACATCAAGATCTTCAATGCAATGAACATAACCATCATGCACATGACTAATCGAAATTACAACATCAAGATCTCAATGAAATAACCCTAATCATCAAGTTAATAGCATATAACAACAATAAGCTATATATCATGCTCATCAACAACATATAAACTAATCATCAAGTTATCTAACATAAAACAACAATAGCAATGCATACAACCATAGGTTACCATCATTCTTGACTATTCGACTCATGTGCATATGACTATGCTAATCAAATATCATTTATCATATACATAACCACAACGTCAAAATACATGTACATAAACCTAATGTATATAACCCTAATGCATATAACAATCCTTAACCTACATACCTACATGCCCAACATAAAAACATGTATGACAACATGCTCTTTCCTCAAGGTCTAATGATGCAACTTCACTTTGATGATCTACATCTCCTGCTTTACCTCATTCAACACATTAGCATCATAACATACCAATAGCACCATGATGACCTAAATTGCATACCATGACTTCACAAGGCATGTTTTACCTACTATTCATGCATAACTATAACTAAGACCATACATGCATAACAACTGCATATAGACATATAACGTATGAGTACCAAACCATATACACCTCATTCTAGCTAGAGTCTAGTCATCAATGCAAGACCATATCAAGTACACAAACAATGACCTCTTGCATGACAAAAACAACCACATCACACCATTGTACACATTGCCCCATGCAACCATGAACATGCATAAGTAATGCATATTCAACTAAACATATGCATGAACTCATGTAGTCGAGCATAAGCAATCAATTCTTGTAACCAAACTATAAGAATGATAAATGTAATCAAACATACAAGAATTCAACCTATCGTAAAAGGATGTAATCAAATGACATATAACAATATGTAAGCGTCATATAATATTATGTAACCAGTCATATACTCATGATGTTGCATCCCACAAAATCAACATCAAGTTCCTCACGACAACCTTACTACAACCATGATCAACACCATGCAAATGCAACAAGCACATGAACTACAAGCATAACACATATGAAACAAACATGAATGCATGACCAAAACACAACCCATCCAGTTCGAGGGGTGAACCATGCTCTTATACCACTTTGTAACACCCTCCTCCCACATCTACCCAAGCCACCAGCCGGCTGGGGTAAACATGCGATGAGAGGCCACTATGGTAAGACTCAACCTCCTAAGTAACCTCAAGGAAATGGAGTTAACAAAAAAGACCTTACAGACCTCCCTCAAGTGCTTTAGGACCCCCAGGAGCTAATCCACCACTCCAGGTGCCCAATCCCTAAGTTAACCTATCATTTCAATGAATTAAACCCACGGTCACTCCCATTACAAGGCATGCATGTGAGTGGAACACTATAGTCGCTCCCACAATACCTGCAAAGGAGAGAATGCAGTCTTTTTCAGTCAGTTATGTGCCAAAGACTACAAGATTTAAGACACTTTTTCAGGGCTAGTCTCTAAACCAATGCCTCGAACTTGATGAGACTTTCCAAGATATTAAATGACACCAAGGAAAAGTCTCTAATACAAAACTTGATCAAGGGCTTGACCTAACCAAGCCTAACCATGACATACATTCTGTCAAACACTTAGTAAATATGCAACCTACAACCATAAACAATAGATCTAAGCATAGGGGTCTCATAATTATCTAAGATTTTCCATGAAGCATTGTTTCCTTATCATTTTAACTATCATTCCATCCATTAGGTCATAGATACATTGTTCATTCATTTACAAGTAAAAGCATGGTAAGAGCCATACATAGATTTTGTCATAAAACATACATATAACCAACATAGTAACAATAAAAATACCATAAATATATCAGTGATAATCCACAATAAAAATTAGTACATTTACACATGAAAACCAAGGGAATGAATGTCTCATTAATGAATGCAATAAACCAACTGGAGATGGGACTACCACGTTCCACTTGACCATAGATTGGCTGGGCCAAGTCTCTCTTAAGTCAATCACTCTCGTGCCATATCCCAAGTATGAATGTGGGATTCATAGAACACACCAAAAAGAACCAAACAAGCATGAATTCCACCAGAGTTCTCCACCTACACCATGAGGAATTCGAGTGCCTCCTAGTCACTCAAGATTTACCAAGTGCCTCCTAGTCACTCAAGATTTACCATAATCCAAGGTCCAATCCAAGGGTCACTAGGCCCTACACCAAGACACACTCTCCAAGTTTTACCGTACATCCCATCCCAGGACTACTAGGCCCAACGGAGAGAAATCCACCTCTTGGATTTACCGTATATCCTGCCATTCACCAGCAAGGATTCCTAGGCCCACTAAGGCACACAATATTGGCTTTACCACAACCCACAGTCTATCTCTGGGGTTACTAGGCCAGTGGCTTTACCATGATCCACAATCTGGTTCAAGGACCACTAGGCCATGTGTTTGTCATTTTGGAGATCCACCCCACTTAGCTTCAAATCCATCCGGCCATCCCATGTCAACCGAATATGAGAACCCATCTCATCAAAGATATCAGGAAATGGAAAGGCTAGGTTGAAGAACACTGTCACACTTGGGAAAACCCATGCCATGATAGAAAAAGAAACACATGCAATATGATGGATGCCAAACCTAGCAAGGAAAATACACATGCAAATCGAAACCTACAATGAATCTTGTTGGAGCTCCTTGATCTTGCCTTTCCCTGCTTGATCTTAGCTTCTTCTTGCCTTCTCTTCCTTTCTTGCTCCAATGCCAAAGTGCTCCAAGGAAACTCTAAGTTTCCAAGAGTGAGAGAGAGAGAATAGAAGAGAGCTCCAAAACTAACTGATCAAGCTTTCCAACTAATCTTCAAAATCCTTTTTATCAATGAGGCCTCTATTTTCTTCATTTTCCATCATTTTCCTTCAATTTCCTCCTCACATGAAACTTGTGAGCTTTCACCTTCCTTTTCTCCTAATTTCCATTATTTTCATAAATAAATGTGACAAAAATTCCATTTGCCTTTCCAAATCCTTATCCATTGCCTTTTCCAATTTCCTTAGCCATAAACAACCAAATGAAAACCCACACTAGGATGTCTTTCCCACCTTTCAACATGGAATTCATGTCCCATCTATCGTGGTATTATATATTTTTACATGGAATTTTTACTAGGCTTGTTACACTAGTAACTCAACCCAAGTTGTTTTAGGGCTTCAATAGCGTTTGTTCCAACCCACAACCATTGGGAACCTAAGCACCAATCAGAAAGAAAATTTGGAAAACCCACAACACCATGGCTATCCAAGAAATGGCAAGGTAAGGTTGAAAGCACTGTCAATCTAGGAAAATCTCCATGCCAATGACAACACATAACCAAGGAACCACATGAATATACCATCATCCAAAACTAGCAACGAAATCACACATGCAAACTGTTACCTACAAAGCAATAAATTTGTAGTTGTTGATCCATTGTTTCCTTGCACTCCTTGCTTTCCTTTGCCTTCTTTCTCCAAACCCAAGGGAATTGTAGAGTTACCTAACCATGCTCAAGGAATACTCGAAGTGTGCAAGAGTGTACAAGATATTGAATGAAAGGAAAAATCAACTCAAAACTATCAAAAGGCTAGAAACTGATTCTATGATGTATTTTTATTATTTATCTCTCTATTTTCTTCATTTTCCTTCTTTTTTCCTCTAATTTACCTTACATGCAAATTTGTGTCTCTTCACCTTCCTTTTCTCCTATTTTCCTTTATTTTCATAAATAAATGTTAATTATTGGCACTTTTCCAATGCCTTTTCGAATTTCCATGGCCATCAATTAATCACAAGAGATTCCCATTATAGTGTTTTCCCAACATTTAGTTTGGAATACATGTCCCATGACCTTGGTTTTATTTTTTTACGTGCAAAATTAATGACGGGTTGTTACAATCCCCTACCCCTTGGGGGAACACCGTCCTCGATGTTCAATGACACTTATAACTAGCAAAGCATGTTGCCGATGTAGCTTAATAACACAGGTCGATGTAAAATTTACATCATAGCAAATTGTTGAAAACATAAACACCATAATTCTTATTGGAGCTTTATTCCATAGCTTCATGTAGTATTTACAACACATTGCTTATTGGAGATTTATAGCACATCTCATTGCAGTATATATAATACACATATGAATAAACATAAAATAAAACACATAAATCAAACTCATATGCTCAACCAAATATAAAGAAGGATACATATCCCACATCTAATCAACGATCTCCCATGTAGCTTCATCGAGCCCAAAGTGCTTCCACTACACTTTAAACTTGCTTAATTGCTTGAATATGGAGCATGAGATGTTTCCGTTGCAAAATGCACTAAGGTTCTGGCTGGAATTATCCCTCTGGTTCCACCTGTAATACAAACCAATCAATCACATGATAAACATTTGGGCATACTTCTCAAGCAATGAAACATGGAAAGCCTCATGGACTTTCATTGTTGGCAGCAGTGCAAGTCTATAGGCCGCTAGTCCAATCTTCTCAAGTATCTCAAAAGGTATGTAATACCAAGGTGCCAACTTGTCACATGATCCAATCTTCAAGGAGCTCCTCTTGGGCATGATGCATAAGTACATATTCTCCCCAACCTGAAATTCCTTGAAAGCCCTATCCACATAACTCTTCTGCCTATCATGTGTTTCCTTCAAATTCCTTTTAATAACTTGCATCTCTTGTTCCATTTTGGCCAAGTTATCCTGTCCAATAAACACCATGTTCACTGGATAAATCCAACTAATAGGAGTATTACAACTCCACCAATAGAGAGCCTCAAATGGAATCATCCTAAAGGATTCCTTATACCCATTGTTATATGCAAACTCTACCAGTGGAAGATGTCCCCCCCACTTCCTTTGTTGATGCATGCAATACATCCTCAACATATCCTCAAGAATATTTTTAACACTCTCTATCTGTCTATCATTATATTGATGATAAGTTGTAATAAAAGCCAACTCTATCCCCAAACCTGCAAAAAACTCCTTCCAAAACCTAGAAGTGAACTTGGCATCTCTATCTGATATGATCTTCTTGGGAACACCATGCAATCCCACTATCTCCCTAATGAATATCTAAGCTACCTTACTGGCTAAATTAGTAGAATTCATTGTAATGAAGTGAGATACCTTACTTAACCTGTCAACCATAACCATGATGGAATCAAGATGCTTCAATGTCCTCGACAAATCTATAATGAAGACCAAGGAAATGACCTCCCATTTCCTCTCCGGAATCAGAATAGGTTGTAACAAATCAGCTGGATGCTTACACTCAACTTTCACTTGCTATCAGCCCAAACATCTAGAAACAAATTCATCCACCTCTTTCTTCAATTTCGTCCAATGATATAAATTCTTAACTTTTTTCAAATTCTTATGATATGTCAGGTGACCTAAATACGGATTGACATGAAACTCCCTCAAGATAAGATTCTTGAGGTCACAGTTGTCTGGTACATAAATCGTGTTCCTAAATCTAACCAAGCCATCTGCTATGAGGTGATACTACTCATCCCTATCACCTTCACCCTCTTGTTGCAATCTCTACTTCAGCTACTAGTATCTGTCATCATGTTTCCCTACCTGCAATATCTGATCCTACAAATCTGCCCCATAAGAACTTACCGTCTAAAATGTTATTCACCTGCACTCTCCTACTGAGATCATCTTCAACCCTGTTCTCCTTGGCCTTGATGTATCTTATCTCAAATTCAAATTCACCGAGGGTAGTCAACCATCTAGCTTTCCTAGCATTCAGATTAGGTTGTTCAAACAAGTATCTCATTCCACTATGATCACTCATTAGGATAAACCTCCTACCAAGAAGATAATGTCTTCACATCTTCAAGGAATGAATGATAACTACCAACTCAAGATCACAAGTCACATAGTTCTACTCATGCTCATTCAACTTCCTTGACTCATAGCATACCACCTATCCTTCCTGCATCAAGACTCCACCAAGTCCTTTCTTGCAAGCATCTGAACATACCATGAACTCTTTATCAAGATCTGCAATCGTCAAAATTGGAGAATTTGTAAGCAAATGCTTCAACTATTCAAAACTAGTTGCACACTCCTCACTTTATTCAAATTTCTTTCCTTTTTGTTGTAAAGATGTAATAGGATAGGAAATCCATGAGAAGTTCTTTATTAACCTCCTTTGATAACCTGCTAATCCCATGAATGATCTAACCTCATCCACATTCCAAGGAGCTGGCCACTCCATGATAGATTTAATATTTTCTGGGTCCACTACTATACCTTCATTGGAAACAACATGCCCCAAGTAATAAAATTTAGTCTGAAAGAAACCACACTTGTTAAGCTTTCCATACAATTTATTCTCTCTCAGAAATCTTAACACTACTACCAGGTGCTTTGTATGCTCTTCCTCATTCTTAGAATATATCAATATATCACCAATACACACTAGCACAAACTTGTGTAGATAAGGACGTAACACATTGTTCATCAAACACATGAAAGTAGTTGGAGAATTAGGAAGACCAAAAGGAACCACCACAAACTAATAATGCCCATACCTAGTACAAAATGTTATCTTGTAAATATCTTCTTCTTTTATGCACACTTGATGATATTTGGATCTCAAGTCAATCTTTGAAAACACTATTGCTCCCTTCAACTGATTAAACAAATCATCGATCCACATAAAAGGATACTTATTCTTAATAGTAACTTTGTTCAAAGGCCTGTAATTAATGCACAACTTGTGAGTACCATCCTTCTTCTAACAAACATTATTAGTGCACCCCAAGGTGACACACTTGGCCTTACGTATCCTTTATCAAGCACTTCCTTAAGCTACAACTTCAATTACACTAACTTTGGAGTACTCATCCTATATGGTGCCTTAGATGTTGGTGCTACTCTCAACATCAACTAAATCAAAAATCCCACTTCCCTATGAGGAGGAAACTCTGAAATCTATGCATGAAACACATCCTAAAACTAATGCAAAAAATGATACCTCTTCAGGACTTCATCATCCTCAACATCCTTCCCTTTGTCACTATAAAAATGAATTGCAAAAAATACACATCCCTTTCTGCAATCGTGTTTTGCCTGCATAGTTGTAACCATTGTCACTGAAGTAGGCTTCTTCTTTCCCTACAAGACTCTTCTTTCCCCATCATCATCTAGGCAATCAATAGTCTTATCATAGCAGTCCACTTTATTTCTATGAATGAACAACCAATCCATTCCCAAAAGCATATTGTATGAACCCAAAAGAAGCACATTTAGATGTGTTGATTTAGGCATACCATTTAACTCAAATGCACAAGACATCACCCAATGATGAACTATTCTCTTGGTCCCTGTATCCAACTGCACCAACCAAGATTCGACATGCACTTATTTATTCAAACAACATTATCCACTAGGTCAAGGCTTATATAACAATAGTTATATATAGGATCAATAAAAATAGAAACAAGTTGATTACAAATCTTACCTTCCATCTTAATAATGGATGTATGATGATCATCCTGCCTATTATCCATTGCTGCATAAATCCAAGAAATACTTTTCCCAATGTCTCCAACTGTCGGTGCCTCCTGAGAAATATAAATATGAGGTCTACCACCCTGATGTTGTGGAAAATCTCTCTTGTGATGCTCTGCACCATAAGTCTAGCACTGCAAAGGCTTCTTTCCATCTCCTTTTTATGATCCTCATACTAAAAGTTGTGTCCTTTGTCAATTGCATTGAACTTCTTATAAGGTACTACATTATCCTTGTCACCCACATCTTGAGGTCTTCCTCGCTTCTTAACCCACTTTCCTTTAGTCTTATCATTACCTTTCCAATCCCACTTAGGCTTAGACTTATGCTTAGAATTATCAAAACAATGCGTCAACTTCCAAATGACTACCTCCAACGACCGAGGCTCATCATACACAATCTGATCCTTAAATTCTAAAGGAAATCCATTGATGAACCTTTGAACCTTCATATTCTCATCCTTAAGATATGACACATACCTCAAAAGATCCAGAAACTTATTTTTATACTCTTCATCTGTCATAGAACCCATCTTTAACTCATATAAAACCTTAGCCTTTCCATCGTAATAGCTCTTGGACAAGTACTTCTTTCTGGAGAGTCTTTTAAACTCATTCCAACTCAACTCCTCTATCTTGATGCCTCTAACACACTTCTCATCTTCCCACCAGATATCCACTCTTCCCTTGAAACTAAAAATAGTTATCCTCACTTTCATACTCTCTACATAATCATGTATCTCAAAGAAATTCTTCATCCCAAGTACTCATGCTTCTGCATCTTCTGGTTTATTCATCTCTCCATCAAACGTAAGAGGATTGGATTTCTTGAACTCATTTGGAAAGTACTACTTCTCACTCCTATAAGGATGATGGAAGTGATGACCACGATGTCTCTCTGAACTAGAACTAATGATAAAACCCATAATAACTACCTATCTTGTTAGGTGTATCCAACCATCTACCACCTCTAACTGTGTCATCATTGTCCAACTTGTATCTTGATCGAGACTTGCTTTCATATGCCCCGTTAGTCCTTTCCTATTGTCCATGATTAATTCTTGGTTGTCCCTATCTCTGCAAATATGACAAGCTCTGAAGGATCACTACATTGACCTCTACTTTCTTTTCCTAAGATTTGGAAACTCTTTCCTGTGACTCAATTATCTTGTTATTATTTGCCTTGCAACTTTTGATCTCTACCTTCAGACTTCGCGTGAGTATTCATCTCCATGTTGATAAGCTTATGTATAAGGAGAGTCATGTGAATTGTAATCCACCATTTTTCTCATCATCTCTAATCTTGTATTTCCTACAAACATGCCATGTTAGATAAACCAAATATAGACATAATCAAAATCACACCTTACTGAAGTTCAGAGGAGGTTGTGTCGTCTGCACAATCAATCTAGGTTGTTCCAGGCCTTCTAAAGTAATTGTTCCAACCCATGACCGTAAGGAACCTAAGAAACAATTAGAAAAATAAGTGGAAAACACACAATACCATGACTATCCAATAAATGTCAAGGCAAGGATGAAACCACTGTCAATCCAAGAAAATCTCCATGCAAATGACAACACATAACCAAGGAACCACATGCATATACCATGCATCCAAAACCAACAAGGAAATCACACATGCAACCTATCACCTACAAAGAAATCTTGTTGTAGTTGTTGATCCATTGTTTCCTTGTTCTCCCTTCTTTCCTTTGCCTTCTTTCTCCAAATCCAAGTGAATCCTAGAGTGCTCCAAGCATGATCCAAGAATACTCTATGTGTGCGAGAGTGTATGAGAGAGTGAATGAAAGGAGACCTCAACTAAAAATCATCAAAATACTAGCAACTGATTCTCTGATATATTTTTATCATTGATCTCTGTATTTTTTTTCATTTTCCTTAATTTTTCATCTAATTTCCCTTGCATGCAAATCTATGTCTCTTCACCTTCTTTTTCTCCCATTTTCCTTTATTTTCATAAATAAATGTCAATTATTTCCACTTTTCCTTTACCAATTTTCATAGCCATGAATTAAACACAAGTGATGCACACTATAGTGTTTTTACAACATTCATCTTGGAATATGTGTCCCATGACATTGGTTTTATTTTATTTACATGGAAAATCATCCAAGGGTTGTTACAAAGATTTTGTTGATAGTTGCAGGAGGGTTGATGCCTTAAGTTCTAAATGTTAGTCAAAGCCTCAGACTGTCAAAAAGCCTTAGTATGACAATACAAAGAATGAAGTGATGCAAGATTGATGCGGGCTTAGATCACTTAACAAGTGATCAACCTGCTTCAATCCCCAGGTTTGTTCTTCCTTTGTGTAACCCTTGCAGAGATCTTCCTGGAAAATCACAAATATCTCTTCAATCTACCACACTGAACTTTTCCACCCCTTATATTTAGTTCCTTTTCTTTTGAATGATTCTTGCGGTAGTGTGTTTGACCATATATGGCTCGCTTACATTCTCCCCCTGGTGATAACAAATAAAACATTGACAAATTCCAACAACACTCCTCATAAATTTTAAAAGTGATTCGTTCATTCTTCATTCTTAATCGCATAGAGATCGAAGGTAATTGCACAATTATGGTGGAGGCACTTCAAGTTGGCATTAATGTGCCTATTATTACAAAAATCCATTGCAATCATTGTAGTCTTAGTGCGAAAACCACATTCTTATCTTCATGAATAGTTGTCTTTCCTCTTGCAATCTTCTCCAAAGTATTTCTCTCTCCTTCAATTGAATGAAGTCAACTTGCTCATCATCTCGATCTCACAATCCACTGGGATATTTGTGATTGGTTGAATTTAACTCTTCTTCATAAATTTCCATCTTGTAACTGCAATACAATTGACCTGACCTGGTTCAATTCTCAATGGCCATCAAGGGATGTTTCCCAATAATAAACATTAACTATACAAAGGATATGTTGTTGAAGTTAACACATCCATATCACAATCTTGGCAAGTAGAACTATGACCATCACATCTTCAAACAAAATTTATTTGCATAGTTAATTATCCACTAATTCCTCATCTAGATTGCCCTTGATCTCATGAAATCAAAGGCTAAATCTACACATTTTTAATTAGAAAACACTGATTTTTCCTTGTAATGGATTGAGATCAGACCTCAACAAGGATCTAATTTAATACAAGTTTCAGAATTGGAAAAGCCACTCCACATGGTTTACGACCTGAGTCCCCCTCTTTTCTGTTGTGCTCTACTTTCACTAGCTTTTGATGCCTCCTTTGGTACTTCTCTATCTAAAACAATTAATATGGCCACTCATGTACTCTTGGATCTTGGTCTTATCTTACTCTCCTTTGCAGGATTAATTCTCCTTTCCTGATTGTAGACTTCTTCTATGTCTTCATGCCTCTGTCGCATGCTCTTATGGATTTAATATGACGATATCGTTGATCATCCTTAGATCAATGTTCTTTAGTTACCATCGATCCATGGAAAGGAAAGATTCTTTCCTCCTCTGTGTATCCAAGGCACTATCACTCCTAATATCTCGGTTTTGGCTCTCTCTTATTACTATTCTCAGCTCTAATTTTCCCTACATACACATTCACATGAAAATAAATAATAACACATATAGGTGCCAATTATTGTCCCGAGTCTGTTATGGACTTGGTTGCATGTACCACTCCTAGGTTTTCCCATTCCTACATACACACATGTATGTTCACTGATAATAACCAAGCTTGCACATAATCATCATTAATAGGATTTCCTCAATAATATTGATACATTGGATCTCTACCCCTCAACAGAGTTTTCATTAATTAAACACAACTAGTATTACAAATTGTTTATGCCCTCTTGGCCAAATTACATTAGTTTAAATTCCTTTTGAATTGAAGTCATACTATGGCTTCATAGCCTCTTGTTTCTCCTTTATTTCACCCACTTTCTCTACTCTATCTATCCCTATCTTTATTCTTCTATGGTATCAAATAAAATACATTCAATGTTCTTGGGTCAAAATCCACTAAATGAGGACCTTATCCTAAATACTTGCTAATTTATCAGATTACAAAGCTTTTCCCAATTACATCAATTATAATCCTAGGGATTTTTCCTAGTTTTATGATTTTCCTACTTTTAGAATATCTCAAATATTTACAAATATTTGGGAACCCCAATATGCTCCTACATCAAACTCCTGAGGTAGAAAAATATATGAGGGTGGGGGTGGGGGGAGTTAATGTGCATGGGTGGCAGTGGGGGGAGTTCATGTGCATTACACATTAACTCCCCCCACCCCCACCCTCATAAAATTCATGGTCTCCTGACCATGTGCATTTTTGTGTTGAAGTCCTCTTGGGTCAAAATTTTGGTTTGTAACTGGCCCCTTACTTTGTTGTGTTGATGCTACCCTGTTGTCTTTTCTTCTCCAAGCTTCCATATTTTATGTTGCAATTGCCCATTTACTCTTATGATGCATAGTTCTCCAGTCAACTGCTCTTCCTTGTTACCTGTCCTCCTTTTCTTGTTGTAACTCCACCATTTAGATGGTCTTCTCATTAGCTCACACACTTTATCAATCACCTTGTCAAACTCTATCTTTGATTAATCTCCACTATTGCTATTCCTATTCTCAAACTATTGTACATCCTCCTCTATTATAAGAGTTACGAAAATCTTACCAATCAATTTTTCATATTTGTTTTTCTCACACTTGGCAACTCTTTCCTCATTATTTTTAACACATATCCTCCCTCCTTCGGTTTTGTCCTTGCAATATGTATGTGCATTCTTTGGCTTTCTATCCTCTATTCCAAAGAATTCATTTCTTCCTACAATTAAAAATCACTTTGAATTATATCCTCATCCCCCATGCAATATCCATGCTCAACTCTTCTGCCAACCACTCCTCCGAACGTTTCAATCCAAATTCACTAGTGCTTTCTTCTACGTGCATGAGACTTCCCTTGAACAGGTCTTCATATGCCGCTCCATTTTTTCTACTAGTACAATATCCATGAGATGATGTTAATTCATCCCCTTTTAATGTAGAAACCAAAGCTTTATCTCCTTCAATTTTCTCTATCATAACAAATTCAATATCTTTCAAGTCAACAAACAAATGTGCACAAAACTCTTATATTTCATCCATCTCATCTATGAGCCTCATTTCTTCATCTGCATGTATAAAAAAATTATTGAAATGCTAGTCATCAACTATCAAACCTACAAACGCACAGCAAGAATCAAATTAAAAAATAATATGTTCTTCTTTTGTTTCCTTAGTTTCCTCATCTCCAAGTTGATTTGAACTATTCTCATAGTCGATTAGGATATCAATAAACTTCTCTTCAATATCTCTAACTTCTTCCTCATCAAGGAACCAACTTTGTCCAAAAACATATATTTCATACTCAATCTCAGATATGTCTTGTTCTTTTTGGTTATCCTCAACCAATGCACAAGTCTTTGTCTCCTCACACACATGTGATCATTTGTCCTTATTTGTTATCCTTCTTGTTATAACTTCCACTAAGCTCTTTACAACTCCTTGAGCTGGATTATTCTAACCAGCTTCTTTTCCATCATCTGCACTCTACAATTTCTTCTTTCCTAAGCTCTAAAGGCTTCAAATTCCTTCAAAAACAACAAGATATATACTTATATAATAAAAAAAAATTCAACTAATTATACCTCTGAGTTTCATCCTACACCATTGAAGAGTTTCATCATGAACTCTCTCATAGCTACTTCTTCTTGTAACTTTTTCTTGATTTTTTTTTTCTTTCTATTCTCTATAGTCATGGTTCTACCTTTGTGGAACTTCCACCATCTATGTTGCTCCAACATTTTTTTTACTTTCAAACATATCATTGCACAAATAACTAAAACCACGAGACTTCTAAGTTTTCAAAGATGCCTCTTGCACCATTTATTCATCATTGTCTTCCTCTCCAAGGATTGGTTCTTTAGCAGGTTCATGAATGGATATCTTTATCCCAGACTCAATTTCTCTAAGTACCTCTTCTCTTTCCACTCTCTGCATTAAATTTTCAACAAATAATTCTTTGACAGGCCACTTCACTCTTTTCCCAAAATAAACATTTTTTGTCAACTCTTCTCTCATCCTTCTCATTCTCTTTTGTAGCCACTTCTTTAGGTTGCTGAGTTCTACCTTTATCTCATCTATCTATTTCTCTCTTTCTTCTTCACTCATCTGTTGTCTTATAACCTTTATTCTTGTCTCCTTTTCCTTTCTATTGTGGCTTCCTTCTAGATTCTCCATTTCACTATCTGGAGTTAGTTCTATCAACCTTTCTTATGAGCTTCTCCATGCCCATGGTGTGTTGTGACCAAACCTCTACAGTAGCAAGTTACTTCTCCCCTTGCCACACAATACCTAACCAAGTTTATCCTCTTCTGAGGTTAGTCTTTTGGCACCTTTATAGTTCCCCCCTCTAGAATCAACTAAGCACTCTTTACTATAGATTGTTGCACTCTGCTCACGATCCAATTCTTCTCGTGAGAACTTCCATTGTTCCCTTTGCTTCGTTCACTAGATGAAGTATTCTTACAACACTCTCATTGCAAAATCCTCTTCCACAAGCTTCACTTTAAGAGTATTATTAGCTATCTTTCTGTTATAGTTCTATGCAACTTGTGTCACTGTATTTCTTTCTTCTATGGATACCTACTTCAAAAACTTCAATTTATTTAAACAAAACAGCTAAACTATCATTCACTTCTCCCCATTTCTTTTGCAATCATTAATCTTCTTTGTTGAACCATTTTTATGTATTTCAATCCTTGGAAATCCAATACTCAATATGTTTTCTCCTATAGGTACATCAACCCATCATTGGTTACTCTCTTGCAATATCTGTCTTCGTATCTACTTTACAGTTGTTATTATCTACTAATAGAATTCCTCACTACCAAGGACACCTACTTTGTCAAGGTCTACTCCAAGACCTTCAATCTTCCTTTTAGTTTTGGTCTATTTCTCAAAATCAATATTCCCCAAAGCACACCAGCTCTATGTACAATCTTCTTTAAGAATGCATTTGTCCTTACAAATTACAATTCTATTTTCTGCTATGAAATCTTAGCAAACCCTATCCCTCTACTTTGCTTCTCTGGAGATCTCTGCATATTTTAATGTCCATGTGTCCTCGTCTTAAAATCACTACCTCGAATTGGGGTTTTCCTCATTTTATCCTTTGAGCATTTAAATGCTCAGATACCATTTGATGCAGGCCTAGATCACTTATCAGTGATTGACCTGCTTGAATCCTCAGGTTCGTTCTTCCTTTTAGTAACCCTTGCAAATATCTTCCTAGAAAATCATAAATATCTCTTCGATCTCCCACAATATAGTTTTCCTCCCCTTATATTTATTTCATTTTCTTTTGAATGATTCTTGCAGTAGTGTGTTTTCCCATTATCTGACTCGCTCGCATTCTCCCCTTGGTGATAGTGATTAAAACATTGACAAATTCCAACAACATTCCTCAGAAATTTTAGAAGCGAATTATTTGTTCTTCCTTCATGGTCACATAAAGATTGAAGGTAACTACGCAATTATGGTGTAGTCACATCAAGGTGACATTACTACACCTAGTATTCCATAAACCCATCATAATATTTGTAGTCTTAGTGTGAAGACCACATTCTTATCTTCATAAATAATTAGCTTCTGGTTGTCTTTCCTCTAAAAATCTTCTCCGGAGTATTGTGCTCTCCTTCAATTGGATTAAGTCAACTTGATCATCATCTCCATCACACAATCCACTTGGATATTTGTGATGGGGTGAATTTTACTCTTATTCACAAATTTCCAATGGGTAAACACAATACAATTGACCCAATCTGGTTCAATTCTCCACGACCGTCAAGGGATGTTTCCCAATAATAAACTTAACTATACGAAGGATGCAATGTTTACATTGACACATCCATATTGGAATCTTTGCAGGGAGAATTGCGACCATCACATCTTGAAATAACATTTATTTTGCATAGTTGATTGTCCACCAATTCCTCATCCATCTTCCCCTTGATATCATGGAATTGAAGTTACACATTTTGAATTATAACACAATGATTTTTCCTTTCAGTGGATTGGCATCGAACCTCAACAATGATTTGATTTGATTTAATACAAGTTCGAGAACTAGAAAAGCCACTCCACACAGTTTACAAACTGAGTCCCCTTCTTTTTTGTTACACTATGATTGTACTAGCTTTTGATGCCTCCTCTAGTACTTTTATCTTTGTAACACTTAATATGGCCACTCTTTTACTCTTGTATCTTTCTATTACCTTACTCTCCTTTGCAGGCTTCATTCTCCTTTCCTGACTATAGAATTCCTCTACATCTTCATGCCTCTATTGCGTGCTCTAATGACTTCAATACACTAAGATCATTGATCATCCTTATATCAACTATCTATGGTTACCATTGATCAAGGGAAAGGAAGGATTCTTTCCTCCTTTGAGTATCCAAGGCACTATCACTCCTAAGCTTTGGGTTTTAACTATCTCTCATTCATACTCTCGGCTCTAATTTCCCCTACATACACAGTCACAAGCAACTATATAATAACACACATAGGTGAAAATACTTGTCACAGGTCTGTTATGGACTTGGATGGGTAGAGTCCAGACCACTCCTAGATTTGTCTAGTCCTGCATACACATGCTTATGTTCACTGGTAATAATCAGGCTTGTAAATAATCATCATTAATAGGATTTCCTCAATAATATTGATACACAAACTCTCTACCCCTAAAGAAAGTTTTCATTAATTAAAAAACCAATATTACAAAGTATTTATGCCCTCTTATCCATATTACATTAGTTTTATCCCCTTTGGCATTGAAGTGAGATTGTGGCTTCACAGTCTCTTGCTGCTCCTTTTTATCACCCACTTGTTCTACTATATCTATCCCTATCTCTATTCTTCTATGATAGCGAATAAAATACATTAAGTGAACCTATTGGGTCCAAATCCACTAAATCGGGACCTTATCCTAACTACTTACTATTTTTCTCGGATCACAAATCTTTTCCCAATTATATAAAAAAGAATCCTAGGGATTTTTCCTAGTTTTATGATTTTCCTAGATATTTACAAATATTTGGGAACCCCAAGATTCTCCTACATCAAATATTACCTTAATGATGGTTGCATAAGGTCAAAAGTCCTTAGGGTCAACATCTGAGTGAGATATAGGATGATTACCAAAGGCTAAAAAGCTTGAGGAGCTGGACATACAGGATGTTGACCTAGAAAGACCTAAGAAGCCTCAAAATATTGAAAATGCTAAACCATAATGATGAACAAAGATTTGAAATAATAGTCACAATTGTTTAAATAGACGAAGCTTGGAGTATTGGATTTATACATTGATGTCTCATGATGTGAATTCATGTTCAAAGGTTCAATTCATTGTTTTCACATAATAATTAAAAAGGGAATTCTTAAAGGTTGAGAACCTTTGGTCTATGATCAAAAGGAATCCTAATCCTATAAAGGCCAATTGAATCTTATCTCATGAAGAAACCACAATATAGGACAAGGCTAGAAGGAAGAAGATTGAAGCCCTAAAATTCTGAAGGTCTCAGCCCATTTGTTAAAGATCCAAAGTACCTTAGTGCCACAATATATAGAAAGGTCAACAAAGTTGTTATTTGTTGTAGTTTTTTTGCAAAAGGGTCTTCAAAAGAGAGTATTGACTAATTGTATTGTTAAATTTGGAAAGTCGAAAAACCTCAGGAAAAGTCAGATAATCAGACTAAAGAAAGACTACTTCCTTCTAAGAGGTATTCTTATTATTCAAAACTCTGATCAGAAGTCAAGAAATTTAATATGCAATCACAATTCAAGGATGCTTGGATTCTCATGCTAGAATATACTCTTTGCACATCAATGAAATGAAGAGTGAGATCATTTTCCTTCCATTGATAGAGCAAGTTCAAGTAATTTGACATAACAATTATCTTATCGATAAAATCGTTACATAGGCAGAGCCATGAAAACTTGATATCACATTATATTCCACTCATGATTTTGGATACATGGTTATGTTACGAGAAAATTTGTAGATGAGAAGACTTGATGTTCTAAATAAGGATGTTACATATTTTTATCTAAGAAGAAGTTGCAAAGAAATATGATTATTTGAAGTTTTTGGAAATGTGGCTAATTCATAGTTCGATGAAATAAGAGACAAAGTTTATTTTTCGATATGCCCATGAGATCTAAGGCATAGATGGTTCCAAAGTGAAAATGGGCAATTTCTTGAATGTGTTTTTATATAGCTAACATTGATATATTCATTGTTGAAGGTATTAAGACAAATTTTATGATCAGATAAGAGGGTACATTTTTATTCAGTTTTGTATTAGAGAATGGTCTGATATAGAGTTGTTAGTGAAAGAGATTGCTGCTAAGTATTAGCATCCTCACAATATGTATGATGAGAAAAGTTGTTTTGAGAAGCTTGAGTGTCTATGCCATTAGGGTTTTGGAATTTTCTTTGAACTAGGGTTTAAGTTTCTAATATTATTGCTTGGCCTAGACCAAGTGTGTTTCATACACTTGTGTTGAGATCGCGTGGAATACTAAAGTATGATATGATGAAAATAGTGTGTTTTACTACTATATTTATAAAGGCTCTTGAGTGCCTTACATTACAACTTCATTTGTGGATATATGTTAATAATGCTAGGGTTTCATTGATTGACCCTTGATATTGTTGTACTTAACATATGATCATGGAAAAATTCTCCAAGAACAAGGGGAGTTGAGAAAAATATCTTGTGCTAAGAACCATTCTTGGGAGATTCGATATTCTTAGGGTTTGTAAACCCTAGACAAATATTGAAGAATATGTTTCTAGTAAAAGAAGAAAACCTAGCTCATGCAAGGAAGGAATGACATCAAGTTGATGATGAGGATGAGATTGATGATAAATTTACAAGATGGATGCAAGAAGGCCAAGATCAATAGGGGGATGGAATTCCCTATAATACTCAAAAGATAAGTACTTTATATATCTCTTCCTTAATTATTATTGTTGTTTTTGTCTTTGCCTCTTTTGTTGGGTTGTAATTGCTCTTCCATGGCCTCCTAGTGAGAATTGCAGGTACATAATAAAGGCTTTCAAGGATTTGGTAGCAAATGGAAGTAATGTAAGAAAGAAGCAAAGATTGTGACAATAGGACTCTCCCAAAATTGGTGATTTGTGTTGAGAGATATTGTACTAGATGAGATTTGAACTTAGAGGAAGCAAGTAGATCAAAAATTTGAATTATACCCTGATTGTGCCAAAGGGAATTCAATGTTGACTTCTAAATGCATTTACAAGATCTAGCGTGCAACAAATGGCAACATAGACAAGTACAAAGTGAGACTTAAGACTAGAAGGTTCTTCTAAAAAGAGGGAGAGGGTCAATTTCCAAGTGCATTTATATTATAATTATTGTTGCTTTTGCCATGCAATTACATCTGATGAATGTAGAGATTGTTTTTATCCATGAATAAATTGAGGAAGAAGTGTACATGGAACCACCTCAAGGATTTAAGGGTCATGAAGGATTCCTCTACTTGAAAATAAAATATTGTACATCATACTTGGATTAATGGATCAAGTTTGATTCTATATGATTTGTTTTTGATGGAAGCATAAGGACTCATGTGTTAGAGGGAGTAGTTGAGGCATAAATATTTTCTTCTGTAACAGAGGGAGCATTCAAGGGGCCTTACTTTAGCTTTAGAGGGATTTGAATCAAGATGAAGGACCTATATTTGATGCATTACCTCCTTGAAGCATACTATTCATATCCCTTAGATATTTTTTGGGATGATGGACCATCATTGAGATCATTAGGCTAGATAATTGATATGCTATAGTAAGGCTATAGTGGTAGAAGAAGCATTCAGGATTTTTTTTTACATTGCAATCAACACCCTTCAACATATTTCCTACACTTGAATTTTGGAGGCTACTAAGAATATTGTGATTTGTCATTCCATAGCCCCTTCGTGGTCGATTGATGTTATGCTAAGTGTGCATGTCTTCTTGCTAGTTTCCAATTGACGAAGACACTTTTTCATGCATGCTTAGTCCTTGATGAATGCATAAGAAAACTTCCTTTGTGAAATTTTCAATAGCCATAACATAGTCCATAAAGACAATGCCTGTACAATATTTAACCCATGTTTATAGTTAGTGCGCATTTTTTGTTGACAATCTCACTTGCTTGGTTGCAATTGTGCATCTTTTTCAATGAGTTTTCCCAACTGTCGCTTTTGCACACCTTTTTTTCGCAAGTGTCATTTTCACATTTGTAATTATCTCTTTTCTTTGTTTTCACTTTAACAAGTGGAATTTTCAGGTTATCTTCACTCTGGCATGTGTCTCTTTTAATTTGTTTAGCTTTTGCAGGTTTCGTTTTTATCTTTTCTTACTGTTGCAAGTGTCCCTTATAATGATTTTTTACTCTTGTATGTGTGTTATACGGGAATAGTGTCCACACAGATGTTGTTATTCCCACTAAGATGGGTGGCTATCTTAGAAACAAACAATCAAAGTCTACTATTGATTCCTTTTATGAAAATAGATGAG
>APFE030189086.1:126675-148884 GCA_000404065.3 Pinus taeda
TAAATACTAAATTTGTTTTTTTTTCACCATGGAAGGACATTTTTCAATGTATTTTTGCCTATCTTAAACAGGTATGAGTAATGTGTCGTTTTTGTGCAGGACAAAGGGATTTTCAGGGAAACTTGTCATTTTCACGAACCAAAACATCAGAGTCATCTTTTAAGCCCTTTTCTGACTCCTAAAAAATGAAAAGATTGTCGAGCATTTCTTTTACACTCGTTAAAATAGAATTAAAAGATGGTCCCCTTATAGCCCTTTTCTGACCGTAAAAACAGGAAAAGATTGTCGGGTTTTTGTCGTTTCAAATTCGATACTGGAAATAAAATGACGTGTCCTTGATCGCTTTTTACTTTTCAGGTCAAAGACACTAATCAGGTCAAAGACACTAATTATTTTATACTTTTTCGGGCTTAGGAGACACAAATTTATGAAAAAGTCCAATCTGGAGTCTTCTTAAGTTTTTCAGACTCTCTAAAATTGAAAAACGTCAAGTTTCTCCTATACTGAACTTGTTAAAATTTCACAGTAAAGGACCTGTTCTATTACAAACAGGAACAGACCACTCCTTCTTAGGGTTCGAATCAAAACTAAGTTGGACTTATCCGAAGGATGAGCTTATAATCAAGCATATGTTATCCTCGTCAAGATTGTAAAAAATAAAGAGGTAGTTTCCAGAAATGGTGGGGGAAAAAGAGAGAAGAATGAGCCTATTTGATATCCTTTTGTCTCAGAAAAAACCTTATTACCACTCTTGAACACGACACTTTTTTATTCACCTGGGTTGGGAAATCCTTTGCCTCATAGTTGACGAAATCATATTGAAATTCTTCAGCCGGGTTTCGGGTATTAACTTTGAGTCATTCGTCACCAAGCCATCTGTTGTGTCGTTATGTGTTCAAGAGGTCTGCAAACAAAACATTCAATTGCAAAATACCTATCATCCATTCTTATCATCCATGAGTTAGTCCTTACAGCAACATTTAATCAACTTGAACTATGATTTCATGTTGTGGGCTTGCCTGCAACGGGTCGCTTTCTATCGACATCAGCACATTATCTAGAGAGTTGACTTAGAAATCGTCAGTACCTTGGAGTCTGCATGCATCAATGGCAGGTTTCTCGCCTTCGACGTCAGTTTTCATCATTGACTTGTGATCAAAGGATTCCATGAAATGTTCGACATCGACTCATTCATTCACATCTCATGGATTGTGCTGGGTACTTTGAGAACCATTGACATTACTGGTGGTCTCTCTCATGCTTGTTAACAGTTTACATCATTGACTGGTAATCAAGTGGTTTCTACCATGTTCGACATCGACTCATTTATTGCATGGCTAGAATCGTACTGATTCGGGAAGTAGAGATGAAGACGCTGGATCTAGTTTCCACCATCCAGGCTGCGAGGAGTTTTGTATTCATTATGTTGTAGACCAATTATAAACAGATGGCTATGTCCATGCTTGTCTACATGAGTCTATGATTATGATGTACTGTGAAATCATTCCTGTATCAGAGTAGTTAGTCTGTTAGTTAAAGTTTTGATCTGAGTATTGGAATGCCTACCTCAGCGATGATATAATCTTATACATGTATTTTGTGTTGAAAATTGCAGGTTTTGACTCGGCTCTCCACGAGATAATCCTTGAAATGATAAAGTACTTCACCCTTCCTAGATGATATAAAACCCTTATCTATTACAGGCTTCGCACTTTAGGGGGCAATCTGTTACACTGAAATTTGTCACCATGACTATTTGCAGTTAGTATGGCTCCATCAACAGTCATACTATCCTCCTTGGCAAGCCTTATACCTCTGCTCTCCATGTCAAACTTCAAGAAAGAGAGAAAGTCATTAAAAAACATGTTTATCTCTGGGTATGCAGTTTATCTCTACCTTACCTACGTGTACGCATCCCAAGTTCATAATACCTGCGTACCTGTACGCTCTGTATGTAAAGGAGTGGGTGCGTACTCCTGTAAAGGTCAAAAGGCGCGAGTTTCATCTTAAAAAAGTTACTTGTGGTCATTTCTAGAGCATTGTAGAATATTTTTTGACGTGTATTGAGCGCCTCCAGATGGTTCATGTATCCCTATGAAAGAGGAACTTATCCCATCAAGAGAGGAGCTACCCCATCCAAAGAGGGGATGGTGGACCTGATTAACTTCCTCTAGAGCATTATAAATACAGGCATTGGGCCAGAGGAGGGGAGGTTGAAAGCTGGAAAGCTGAACATTCCAAAGGGTAGATGTTGTTGGAATTAGGACTTCCTTGTAGAAGCTTGTGAGGAGAGATTCCCATCCTTTCTTGTTTCATTTGGGAGTGGGTGAGCTTATCAAAGTAAAGGAAAACTCTTGCTGGACCCTGGGAGGAACTTGCACAACACCAAGGCTCAGGTTGTAATGGTTTCTTTTGTTTCCTATTAATACAAATAAGTCCATTCTTCTCAACAATTTGTTGTTAATGAGTTGTTTCATATACTCAGTCTGTATGTTGAATATGTTTTATTTTATGAGATATTCAGGTGTTATTTAATCGTTTGATTGTTAGTGAATGCAGGTTTCGAAGTGAAGGAGGAGCTCATCCGAATCGACGAGGCTGGACTACTACAACAGCGTTGGACTACATGTAGGATCTAAACACTTGATTTCTTGTATGGTAAATGCATGTTTAGAGAAGGATTGCTCTTAATTGTCTTGTTTGTCACTAGAAAGTCTTAGGCTTCTAGGGAGGTTGGTTTTGTCCGCAAGATTAACTCTTTCCGCATGACAATGAGAGAAGGAAAATGATACACATAACAACTTACAATTACTAAGAGAAGCACACCATAAAAACATAAATCCACATGGATCCCAAACAATGTTGCAAAACCCTGGTCTTTCCTTAGCCAAAAATGCAGAGAAAATATGTACGATAGTATGCCAAAACAATCGCAAGTGTCCAACCTCTCCAACCTCTGAAAATGATTGAGAAATTACATCATATAGACCATCCTAACCCCTTTCCTTGCCTCTAGGGATCGAGCTCATCATTCTAGGAGTTGTTTGAACTAATTCTAAACAAGGAACTGAAATCTAGGTAGTCAAACAACTTACCCCTATATGCTAGGAAACTGATTCATTCATTAAATTTATACTATTTTTTTAATGAACCATCTAGAATAGGTAAAAGTGAGTCAAAGTTACATGTCAACCATCAATTTACATCATGATAACTCAAAAATTTCATCCACAAGCAAAACTGGTCAAATTGGCTGCATTTCCTGAGCTGAAGATGAAAATTGTGCCAAAAAAACCCTGTGCGCCGCGCACCTGAGCCCTGTGCGCCGTGCACCTTTCCACCTATTTTTGGAGCACTTCCCGGCATCCACATTGAGCTCAGGTTGGCTTGTGGGAAAGCCCTGGATGTCTACTTTCCAACCCAAGTGGAATTTTCCAATTTGGTGTCCATTTGACCCTCCAAAAGTGCATTCTCCCGGAAGTACTTCCTGCTGGTGCAAAAGGTGGCAGAAAGGTGATATTCCTGGTGTTCTTGAGCCTTTTGGTCACCCAGAACTTAATGAAATGCTTTGGCAATAGCTGAGGATGTATAATTCATCATGAAAAATCCAAAACTACAAGCCATTTGTGATTTGGACCTCCCAAACTTATGGGTCGCGCGCGGTGCGCTACGTGTTGAGCCAAAAAACCTGTTTTGCAAGCCAAAAATTTCAAAATGACAAAATTTTCTCCAAATTCTTTGAAATTTGGGCTGAAGGTGCCTCATCAAGTGACATGCACAGCCAAAGAGGCTTCGGCCAAGATTTGGAGTTTATCCTCCTTTTTCGACATTTTAGTGCCCTCTCAGTGCATGCAATTCTGTTGTAGAGTCGTTGTCTTGGTCATATGATGTATTGTTGTCTGCCTCCATGGTATTGAAGGTCTATGCCAAGTGTATGTTTGATTTGTTGAAAATGAGGAATGAAGGCTTGATGTCTTTGTCTTCAAGTGCCAAATATGCCAAAGGGAAATGAGGAAGAATACAATCTTGGTAACGCATTGTTTCCAAACCCTACAACACTTTTTATATTGACAAAAGGAAGGCTTCAAATTTGGATATCCACGGCAAACTTTTCATGAACCCATTACATTTAGCTTGCAAAAGCCAAGCACAAGTGGTGGATGTGAGCCTACCTGCAAATTTGTACGGAGAGGAGGCAGTTTGATTCCTTTCCAAGAAAATTCTGGTCTTAATACCGAGTGCGCTGCATGCCTCACCCAACGCACTGCGCGCCTCTGATGCGCCGCGCGTGTGTATTTTTACACTGAGTTTTTTTGCCTGATGCGCCACGCGCCTTACCCAATGCGTCGCACGTACCCAGCTACATAGTGCATTTTGCAGGATTATTTTGGAGGCCTTCCCGGTGTCGAAATTATGTGAAGGATAGCTCATTGGAAAGGTATTTGAGTCTAATTTCCAACCCAACTAGAAGGTTTCAATTTGGATTTCATTTTCTTTATCAAAAATAAAATCTCCCAAGACTGGTCAAAATGTGCCAAATGAGGCTGCCTCAAGGAAGAGTGCTGTTGCAGTCAACTTTTGAATGCCTTCCTCAACTCCAAATTGAACTCATAATAGCTCATTGGAAATCCCTTTGTGTCTAGCTATCATTTGACTCATCAAGAAAGTCATTTGGCCAACCATGCTAGGCGAAATCTTGATTTTCCCAAGGTAGCTTCATAGGTGCATTCAATTCTCCTGAGGTAACGGTATTTTTGACATTTCTCTAAAACCATGATACCTGTGTAAAAAGTGAGGGATTTTTTTTTCTTTGGCATGTTGTGGACAAAAACCTCTCTAATTTTTCCAAAATTCATCTTTTATTGCTCTGAAACATCTTTTGAGTGAAACTTGTCCTGATGTGTGAAACAAGGAATTTCGTCGAAATGAAGCGAAATGAAGGGGATAAGGGGCTTCTAAATTCTTGGGGAAATTTTTGGAAGTAGGGAGGGATGTTAAGAAGTAGGGGAAAGTGGAATCTCAGAGATTGAGTGAGGGGAAGGGGTCCAAAAGGACAAAACATAGGCCTAGCCTAGAAAATTGCCAAGTTGTGGCAAGAAACTAGGGTTTGTGCAAAAATGAGGAAGTTGGGGGATCTTAGTGATGGGAAGTGTTCAATAAGGTATATTAAGGATAGGGGGAAGGTGTATGAACATCTGGATACAAGTTTTTCTAATGATTTGACCGTCCAAGAGAAATTGCCTTCAAAACCCTAGGAGAGGGGAAATGACCTTACCTAGGTGCAACTGAAGCATGAACAAGGTGTGAAATGACCCAATGGAACCTGACATGATGATGAAAACCCTATGAATGATGATAGAATTAGCTGAATAGCGACATAGACTGGCATTTGGGCAATTTTGAAAGGAGTGAAAGCAAACCCTAGACCTAATGCCTAGTGACCAAAGTGACCAAATTTTGCTTGAAGACTCACTGAAATGACAAAATTTGACCTTGACACTCTGAGACCACTTTGTAAGAGCATATTTGATCACTGGAGGAAGGCTGCAAAGGCTGACACTAACAGAAGTTATTTTCCACCTCTCACAACCCAAGGGACAAAATATTGAAGCATTTGGGTCATCAATGATAGAAACAAAACAGCAACAACAATAAAGATAGGAGGTATTAGACCTTTAAGAAACACCATACAAACTTATCTACAATATTCATCAAGGATTCAATGTTTTTATTAAGAAAAACTAGTGAAACAAGGTCAACATGATATCGAGTTAGAAATTCTCTGTGGTTTATTAGAAAGCCATTGTTGCTAACATAAATATTATTGACTAAATTTAGGTTCAAACTATCACTAAATTTGATTTGAAAACTTTTTCTGCTAAAATTAAGCAACATTATTTCCAAATCAATATCTTAATGTTTTATTGCACTATGGAATCCACATTTACAACATCTTTAAAGTTTACTTGTTTCAAAACTTGTGGTACCTAGTTATCATTGCACATGATTAGTTTTACAAAGTGCTTTTCTTTCTCAACAAAGATACATATGTAAGGCCTTGCAGCAGACTATTTTCAAGTGCTCCATTTTCCATTAAGAGTTACAGTCACATAGAGTTCTATCTTGGGTCATAGAAGATCACTTGGAGCTGTTGTCTCCTTGGATCAGATAGGAAATTTTGATGAACTTTTACAACTATTTTCAAGGTGTGAAACACTCTTAAACTTTTGTGTTTTTATGCTCTCAGTTCTAGTAGATTGTATAAAGCCAACCCTAGCTTTCACACATCAAATTTTTCATATTGAACCAATAGAATTTGCTCAAAATTGGAGGGTGAGTGCGTAATTCATATGATTATCTTCTCCAAGATTTGATAGTGGTGACCTATACAGAGTATGAAATCGGGACCGTATAGCTTATAACCAGCCCTTAAAAACATGGTATTTAATAATTGTGGTGGTATTTTCTTCAACCAAAATGTTTCTTGAGATTCTAATAGAGGGATTAAGTGCATTTGATGTTATTAAAGAGGCCTAAATTGTTGTATTCTCTGTTAAGGTTGTATAACCCTTCAAATTTGCAACCAAATTCCTAGTTGAATTCAATTGAAGAAGGGAATCCCTTAATAAAAATCTTGCACTCGAGTTTGCAAAAAAATAACAACCCTATAAATACAAATTTCTAACTATTGTGAACAGATATAACTTTACTCATTGCTCATAAGCTTGAAAGGTAAATCTCACAAGTACTTCCAATTATGATAGGTACTAGGTAAGACAAGATGAGGCCCTCCTGGCATCAATGATTAGATTAAAAAAGATAGTAGTAGATTAGATAATGGTACTCAATAGTGCATAGGTCCCATCTCTGTGATATACTGAAATCTAGCATTTTCGTCGTTGCTCTAGTGGCATCTTCACGCTTTGCAGAACTTGAGGATTCTTCTTCATCTTTCTCTTCTACCTCTATATTACTTTTATCGAGACATTGAAGTATTCCACTCTCACTTTTTATTGATACTATTGTCTATATTGTTGATTTTTCCTTACTCTTTTAGCTTTTAGCATGTAACTAGAGGAGTTACTTTTTCTCTCCCATTTCTTATCACCACTAATGTACTTTTTGAGTCCCATGACCTGCCTTTTTTGTCTCTTCTAGGCATCAATAATATTATTTTATCTGTGTTGTATGAGGAAGGTGGGCTATAAATTATTATGTTCACCCCCCAAAATGAGCACCATCTTCAATATAATCACAAAACATGAATAGAAAGGGTAATTTTTTTTCTATATATCTTCTGTATCCTATGGCATATCTTTAGCGTCATTGTTCTTCTTGACCCTTATTTCCATGTTCATTTGGTATTGAAATATAATAATCCACCATTTTAATGTCCAGTGCCATGAATGCTAGTGTATCTTGCAATCATGATACACCTTCCATAATTGGTAATGATCAACATAATTTTATTAGCTCTAAATAGTTACTATATTATGTTTTCTTGTAGTGTTTTTTGTATTTAGTGACACACATGCAACCAATGGATTGTTGTTCTAATATTATGATTTAGTTTAGTATTTTATGAGTGGGTTGTGAGTTACTTCTCATGTTCTTTATGAAGACATAATTAGAAAGTCCTAATTAGTTGAGTGAAGAATTGTGTTCCTCAATAGTTGAGATAGCATCATGAGTAGAGGCGACATCTCTATGTTCTTTGAATCGTACCTCTATCTCGGTTGAACATGTGTACATGAGAATGTGAGTTGGCATAAGAGCTTTAATTGAAATTCTTGTGTTCTTCTAAATGTTGTGATTATTTTTTACTATTATATATTTGATTCATGTCCTCACCTCTTGTTTAATTAAAATAGTCTCATTACCATTTCCATTCTTGTAACTTTGGGTGGATTCACACTTAACATCTATTTCCATTACTTGGTTTGGAATTTGATAACGAGTAGTCCCAACCTGTTGGGTGATTATGATTGTTGAAAATTGAGAACCCTGTTGTGATTGGTAATAATCGTTATGCTGTAAAAATTACAGGAGTATGAAAAGATGTGAAAATGGTTGTTTGATAACTCATGGATCTAAGGGAGTAGATGTTGTGACAGGGAAATATAGAGATGTTGTACTAGGAGCTCCACTAAAACTGTGTGCACAATATTTTGGAGAGTTTAGGAATCATTCAATTGTATGAATGGTATTTTAAACATTTTTTGTTTTGATTTGTTGGTTATATTTTGCATATGATTGTGAATGATGAGAAAGAAATCTTAGTGAGGTAATGGATTGAGAAGTCATGGACAACTATAATGAAGAACAATCTAGCTTGGTGTTTGATTTGTCTATATTGCACCTCAACTATATTCACAGATGAGGAGAATGACAAATAGGATGGAATTTCCTCTTTAGTTTGATAGAATTGTGATCACACAGCAGAGCTGAAGAGGGGCACTTCATTTATCAAGCTATATTCAATAAGGAAATCAAGTTTGGGTCCACATCTAGGAAGTGGCAGAGAGGTGCTAAGGACAAAGGAGATTTCCAAGGAAGCCAATCAGAGAGTCTTAGAGAAAGGACATCAGAAGATGGTCAGAATGTAATCATTGAATTTTACCTGACACCATGCTCGAGATATTTTTTTCATAATTGATCTAGGTCATGTGAGATTTGTTTGTCTTTATTTTAGATATAATTGCCACTAGTTTGTGTCATATGACACATTAAATTCTTTACAAATCGAAGATTCCTTAGAATTTACCTTCTAAATACCCATTTGGTCTAGGTTGAGTTCTAAGTAACAAGATACCTCCAAATAGGGCCAGTGTCTCGTATCCTATGTGTTAGACACCAATACACGAGGACACATTTCTGACATAGTTTTTCATGTGTTCTGTTCATAGGACACATGCCAAATACATTTCCAACACATGCCCTTACCGTGTGCCTTGTAAAAGAGACCTATGGCCCATAAAAATGTTTTCCCTTTCAATTGAGCTCATTTCACTCAATAGTTTGGAGGTTTCAAATATTTTGGATTGCAATCAAGATTTATTTTGTACTGTTAGAAGGGATTCCAAGTGTTGTACAAGTGGATTTGTCCACTGATCTTCAAGTTTTTCCCTATAGCAGTCGATTGTCCTCTTCATTTCACATAAATCATGGCTCAATCATCAAAGGAAGTTAGGAAAAGCTAAAGGAAAGGGATGAATTCCCCCATTGATATCATCCCCTCTCCATTTTATTCAAGTTATGATAGTGCTCCATCTGCTAGAAGTGAGGCTGTAACAATCACTTCAAATGTTGAAAACACCATTGTTTTAATAAGAAAATAGGCTAAAGAGAAAAAGTTGTATGATTGAATTTGTGTCATGATTATGTAAAATTATAAATGTTTATAAATTATAAAAAAGGTGGAATATTTGTTTGTATTTCATTTTTTTGTATGTAATTTACTAATGTTTATATGTTTTAATGTATATAACAAATATGTGTGTGTGTACTACGTCCTGTTTCCAAGGTTTTTGTGTCACATGTCAGACACTTGTTTTTTTGTGTCATCTATGTCTTGTGTTATGTGACTTAGGTTGACTTTGATGTTATAAAATGGAATCAGGGAAGGTAGACTTTAGCCCGTTAAATGTATGGCTTCTAAAGAACAATGCAAAATTTTGAGGGCACATGCATCATGATAGCCTTGAAATTTGTTGTAGAGATATTTCCAAACTGCGTGAGAATATCACAACAATGGTGATTTAGTTTTGCAACTGAGTAGCTTTTCTTTACAGGACATGACGATGATCCTTGAATTTTATGGTAGGTGCAAGTTTTCATTTCATTCAACTTAGAGACATTAGATCAACCAAAGGGTACAATGACATCTATACAGTAAAGGTTGTATAGTTTCACTTTTCCACAAATTCAGTGTTAGAGTTTGTAGCTCAGGCATATACTTTTGCATAGGTCTAAGTGTTCCTATGATAGGAGAAGAGCCAAATAGGCTGGACTGAGTTGGTTAGATGGTTGAGATAACCATTGGTGATCCAAGTGAGAAACTTGGAGTGAAGGTCAAGCAGAGACCTTGAAGGCTCATGGAAGGTGGTTGTTGAGAGGGCGATTCTCTCAAGAGGAGAAGGTTGAGTAGGCCTTAGACCTTTGAGTGCCAAGAGGGCTTGTGGTACACCTCAAACATGTGGAGGGTTGAGAGGGCCTAAGGTGGGTAAGAGGCTCTAGTCGACTAAAGAAGATTGAGGAATTGATGGGGGAGATTTTTGAAGAAATTCAAACGATGTTGAATAAGAAGAGAAGGGCTAAGATAAGAGGCTAATCTGTGGTGGTGGCCGAGTTATTTCCTTGGGATGATTTGTTATGTGTGCAGGCCATATGATTTCCAGAGAGGGCGTGAGCAAGGAGAGAGGGCTGAGAGCATTGCAGTTGGAATTTTATTGAACATTGTAAAAGGGCCATTTTTATTTGTATGGGAGCCCTAGATTCTTGTTAAATGACTAATAAGAATTGTGTTTTGGGGGTGAAATTTTGTGTTTATTGTGCATGATCTAATTGCTGATTTATAATTTCTATTGTGCATAATTTGTTTCTGGTTAAGCACATCAATGTGATTCTTTTAATTAGTTGGTTTAAAGTTAATTTGAGATTGTTACCAGATCTGGGGTGTGTGTGTTCACATGTGCACTGAGTCTAGTGTCGAAAAATATACACTATGAACAAAGGTAACATAAATTATTGTAGTGAGAGGTGCATTTTCCAACCCATTATGAGGAAGGTGTGAAATGTATGTGCCTAATATTCAACTGAGTCCTAATATGTGATATTTCTAAAAAAAAGTTCAAGATAAATCCTAAATAAAAATAAAATGCATATACATAAACACCCTCTTGGGATCCTTTAAGCACCAAGAGGTTTGCACCAACATATGTTAACATTAACAACAGACAACCTATTGAGATCAACCAATTTTCATCTTTTAGTTTCCTAGTTTTAACTTTTAATTAGTATGGTAAATCATAAAATCAACCTATTTATATCGTTGGAGGGAAAAGCCTACCTAACCTTAACAAAGAATTTGGCACGAGCTGATATAGTACTAGTTTATATGTACTTTTATATGTGCATTAATTATTGCATAACATGTTCAAAATTAGTTGGCCTTATCCTTGAAGCCACTCAATAGTAAATCTGTGTTATGGGTAGGAATCCATTCATAATGTAGCTTAGTTAAATATCCTATGCAAAGTAGCCCTAATGATAATTTTTAAATATTACCCTGGTTTTGACCCCTAGAATGTGTCGAATCAAGCCATGCGAGCTTAAATAAATCACTGGAGTTGAGTGATGTGAGTTTAAATAAATGACCATAAATAATATAAATATGTTGATATGGATTCCTAGTGTGGAGCTTAGGGTTGAGGCCTGATTAACAATTGGGTAAGCATGTAGATGATTTTAATATACTTGTATGGACCTTGTGGTAGGGTTTCCATGGTAAACTGAAGTTATATATGTGGGCCTAGTGGTTAAGAGCATGAGATTTCTTGTAAGAGGTCACAGGTTCAAATCCAAAAGGTGGTAGAGTATATATAATTATGTAGACTTTAGCAGTGAAATCAATACATGAAGGCTGGTCCCTTGTCCCACAAAAAAGGGTGTCTTATACACCAATTTCGTGCTTGGCTTGGCAGTGACCTTAAAAATTAGATTATTACTATTATTTTATAATATATAATTGTTTGATATGGTTGCAGAGAGAATGGGAGGGGCTATGCTTCCATTAGAGGGCAATAACAAAGGGGGCCTATGGAAAGTGGTATTCTATCACCAAGTCTCTACCTAATATTATTTTCTATCTTGTCATTTAAATGAATCCATCCACATCCATTGACTTAAGAAAGTCGATCACTGAATGCATGAAGAGGTTGGGGGGCAAGTTTTCTCAAGTAGTTATTGGAGCATTTGATAAGTACAATTGTTCTAAGGAAATGAAAGGGTACTTCATTTTATTGTTAAAAGGAAAGTCAACCATCATTCCCCTCTCTCATTAGTATTAATTATATTTTTCTCTCAAGTTCTTGCTTTAGATTCCTCTTGCTGCATTCTTTGGGAAGTTGACTAAAATCACAAATGTGAAAGGGAACTTGCATACCTTGGTTGATATATAGATGGTTATATGTGAGCATAGAGGATAGGCAAGCTAGGGACTCATCATATATTGTGTATTTGTTGGTCTTGGATCCTTGAAAACGAAGTGTTATTTTTGTAGGCTATTTCTAGAGGGCATCGAGTATATTGGGCTTTTTCTTCTTACGTTGATGAGCACTGGAAGGGGAGAATATCATTATAGCACATAGAAAGGGAAATATTTCCTTCTATTGTGTAAGGTAGTGAAAGAGAGTGCCATGCTATTTGATTGTTGGATGATATGTTTGGAGTGCTCTATAGTGAGCAAATTCACTGAGCCATGAAAGAAAATGGGTTGGGTTAAGTGAGCTGGAAGCTTGTAGCTTGGTTGCTTTACCCTAGTGGCTTAATAGCTTCGTGTGGGGCTGATGTATACCTTGGATGCCTATGATTAGGTATAAATTTTCTTAAATGCAACCACTTGGAATATCTTCTGATAAAGATAGTTTTTTTATCTCTATATATGAGTTTACAATTGAATGGTGTTACAAACATGGAAACATGTGTAATTTTCATGTTGTGTTTGTGATTATGTTTAATTTTGATTAGGTGCATTTTGTTGCAATGAAATATTTTGATTCATTCTTGTTTAACTATGCTACATTATTATTTTTTCACTTATGCATGTATTTTTTACAATTCTAGGTCTCGATGGGAGACCTTCTGTACTATGTCATGGTGAATGTGTTGCTGAGGGTTGGAATTTTAATTACTTGTTTAGTGGCTACTTGTCCTATGGTTGCAATTGTAGGTGGGGGTGCCACATAATACCTATTATATTGTTCTAATTATGTAGGGTCAGTGAAAAAAAAGGTAGAGATTTTTTTATTGTGTGGGAGCATTTATGACAATGGCATTGGGGATTCACAGGTGTGAAACCAAGGAGGAAAGATGATAGAGAAATAAGTAACACAAATAGGAAAGGCATGATTTATGTGGTAAAACCCTCAAAGAGGGAAACATCCATGGACCAACAAAAATTTTGTATTAGTGCTTAAGAAAATAAATGTTATATCCAGTGCAATATTATATTATCTATCTTGCATTACAAATTTGCAAGTGACCCTCCATGATATTTAGATAGAGATCGCAGACCAATAAGCCCGAAGAAAGTCATAAGACATGAATCAATTTTTGTGAATACTAAGAATAATAGCACCCTCACATCGCCTGTTAACAAGATAGAATGGTGATCGACAAAAAACTAAGTACGAAAGCACACCTTGATTATAATACATTAGACCAAGTTTGTTTGAAGAAACCCTAGTTTTTTGATATTCAACTTGGGATGGGAGAAGGATTTACAAAATTATGTATGAGGAAGGAGGAATTATTCTTATGCCTATTAATGACAACTTCTTGTGCACCTAACATAGCTTGAATGATGAAGAAACTTAGCTTATGTCAGGGGATCCATGAAGAGTTCAAAATTTTTTGTGTGGTAAAATGTCAAACCAACAACTTGATCATGAATAAGCTACTGAATGAAGTGCATGTTCTCAATGTGCTTAGTTACCTTATGCTGAGTTGGATGATGGGCAACCTCAATGTTTAGGTGTGCATGTTAGAAACCAATGGAAAAAAGGATTTATTGAAGACAAACTCAAAAAGGATCTATTGAAGCCAAACTACTTCCTGTTCTTTATGCACTATTAGATTATATTTAGCTTCAGTCAAAGAAAGAGAAAGAGCACACAATTTCTTGCAAGCCTAGTTAATAGCATGAACCAAAATTGAATACATATCCTGTAGTAGAATCCCAATCATATGAGTCTCCAACCCAATCATTTTTACTGTAAGCCACTAAAATAGGAGAACTCCTCAAAACCAAACTTAGCTATAACTTGGATGCACTAAAGTATATGATTTGCTACTTTTTGGTGGTTATCATGCAGTTATTGCATATCATGAAAGATGAAATAAACAAAAAGGGGAATTTTTGGATAGGCAAGAGTTAAGTACAAAAGGATGCCAATCAATTTTCAATACAAAGTGTCATTCATTTGAGATGTGGAACAATTTCAAACAACTTAATTGTGGATTGAAAATGATTGGGATTGATTTACAATAATCCATGCAATATTGGTGAAGGAGATCCATAGCATAGATAGGCTAATAAAGGAAAATATCTTCCTTTGTTTGTGAACCATGTAAACCAAGAGAATAATGCATGTGCCCTTACTATATCACATCAAAATACTTCCTAAGACTAGACTCCGCTTAGCTAATCAAATGACGATCACTATTAGTGAAAATGAGATCATCAACATAGAAAACAAGAATCAGAATTCCATCACCTGCCTGTCACTTTTAAACATCAACAACAAAATCACGCTACTGAAGATGGGCTTGTTGTTGGCATGCAAACAAACTTTGATCATAGACACTGGAAACATGTACCATGTCAGACCATAGTGCCCCACATAGCTACCATGTGTTAGCTTTAATTATTTTTTCTATTTTGAAATTGCTTTGGTACTATTTTCACTCACAAACAAGGAGCTTGCAGACCTTTTTACTACTCTTAGTTATTATTGGATTCTTATATGTCATTTTCAGTGATGCCATAGAATGCACGACATTTAGTTGTTTATGGAAGATATAGGACCAAGAATGTTATAAATATTCCACAACATTGTCTAATAAAATGATTACAGACTTAGCAATGAAAGGCCAAACTAGATCACCCAGTTGAGTTTTTGGGAATATTTTTCATTGACACTATTTTGAATCATTTGATATTATATTCAAAAATAAGTTTTCCCACTTACATCCGACTTGGCATTGCAGAGCGGAAGAAGCCAAAAATTACAGAGTTGAAATATGAATTAGATAAAGTGCAAGATTTGGTATGTCAATACTTTAACTACCATCATTTGCTTGTTTATGATGGTTATTTTGGTTTAAACGTTATGATGTAAGAAAATATGTCTAATTTATTGTGCATGGATATCTATAACATTTTTAGACTATTATTAAATTTTGTGCAACCAGATCTGGAAAATAGACCTTGAAGCATGAAGCTCGCAACCAAGTCTGAAGGTTACTTTGAAGCCCTGTCTCTATATTGAGATATCAAGTGAAGATTTGATTGATTGTAAATAAGATCCATTGCGTTGGTTGATGCAAGTTTGTTTCTCTTCACTGAATGGATGAACCCATAAGTGCTCCATGGTATTTTTGCTACTGATAAGTTGGGAAGTGAAAAAAATTGAGGTCTAAGCATCTGCAATTTTAGAGTTTCATAACCAGAATATGATCGCCATGCAATAATATTCATAATACTCATATCAATGAGTACATTTACATTTTCAAATGCACTACTCCTTTTGATAAATGTAGTAAATTAGTTCTTTAGAGCTCCTTTTGTTTAGGACAAATGATAGAAACTATTTCTTTGAATCCATTGACTACTTCCTTGTCTTTGTTTGGAGCTTTCCTTTCATTTCCAAATTTTCCCAAGTAATCCTCATTGTATACTTTGGATTTTGTGATAACTTTCATGACGTTTGAAGCATAGTCACCATACAACCTTGTTTGGGCTTGGAGTATGTATTTTTTTCAAACATTTTCTATATTGTACATATACAATATGGTCAACGCATGATTTATTGTATTGTATCTGTATTGAAAGGTGCAACCATAAATATGCCCTATACAAATTCAGGGAAAATCTCCCCTAAAATCATTGTTAAAAAAATAAAATAGGCCTCAAGAATCTTGATTTAATAGGTATTTATGGCTTAAACTCCATATAAGCTTATAACACATCTTTAATTTTGTCTACTTATTTTTTTAATTTTATAGCATTTTGGAAAATTCACATGTTTTTCATTTTGTGAGATGTAGATAGCTACATCTGGTTGTATGGGATTTGTTTAGGTGCACATTTTTGTTGTATAGCATCAATATCCATATTCAAATTTCATATATTGTAGCCATGATTTGAAATCTCAATTACTTTTGTAAGTCTCAGCCATGCATTCAATGCTCTTTTCCTCATTTGAAGTATTTATTTCTCTCAAGAAGTATGGGTCTGAAGGAGACATGATGCCAAATTTATTGATGACTGGTTTGTTGTATTAGTCCACAATAACTTCTCCTTTTATAGAACGATGGTGCTTGCTTTTGAAATTTTGTCTCTTGTAAAACATGGGTGCTCATTGACCACTATAACATGACTTTACAATATAGAGACATAATACTCTATAAGGGAATACCATATGCATGTATGGCAGGGGCAACTCCACTATTTGTTTCTTCCCTCCTACCACAATCAAACATTCTTTCCAAGAGTCTGGGGTTCAATCTCTTCTAGGCTTCCTCGATGGTTGAGGGAACTTGCTACCCCTTTCTTTAACCTATGAGAACATGCTTTCTTCCCCTCCTTTCTTCCTAGAATAACCATGTGTTGTCATGCTCCTTTTTATATTGTGCTTCAATATTTGGGGTTACAAAACTCAACCCCCATTTTTAGGAATCCAAAGAAAAAGGGCTTTACCCCTTGAGTATGAATCCAAATTTTTCCTTGCACTTAATGCAATTCCATAAGTAGTTTTCACCTTATTCTTTTCCTTTTTCTCTATGTTTATGTGACACACTTCCTTAGAGGGGAATCAATGGGAAATTTCTGTTATTTTTTTCACCATCTCCTCTCTCTTCACCACTTCTTCCACCATGAGTTTTATGATCATACCCTACCAAATATTATGAATGAGATTCCATCATAAGAATACAGGAGAGTAAGAAATAGAACAAATAAGAGTTTTGAGTGTTGTAGTGCTATCAAAAACTATGTTCTCAGTTCCTCCCTTCAAATCTTCTTGCCGAAGTTGTTTTTCAGTGTTGTTCTACCAAACATATCCACCCTAAGCTATTCTCATTTATATTGTCCAAATTTACTCTCCAAAGTATGAAACTGAAAGAAGAGATGAATTGGGGTTTCAAGTAATTTTGTAGAGAGCCAAGGTGAAAAATTTGATAAATAGGGGGCCAACCATCCTCAAATGCCAGTTGGTGTGGGGAGGCCATGTGGACCCACTCTACCTATTCCCTCCAAAATCAGCAAGCTATTTTACAACTTTATTTTTCATTTTATGCATTAAATGTTTCTCTTGATGGTCAGTGCTCTATCCTATAGATCTTGATGTGAATCAACAAATCAAAATTTCTAATACAAACTAGAAACTCATTTTCCATCCTAGGATGGTGATTACAAGGGTGGAAAACTATCTAGGATTCATTGTGTATTTTAAATATTTCAGTCATTAAAATAATTATTATATTTATGCTCAATATGCTATGAAAGTCTAATCTATCTAGTATAAATCATACTTTTATTATGTTTGGTATGATAATCTAAGTCACCGATGGAGGCTCGAAGCTAGAAATCAATATATTTTTTTTTGAAATATTTCCAAGTAAATAGGTTCTCAAAATTGCATTCTTGAAAGTATATCATATTGTTTACTATCTCCAAACTAGGTGACATCTTGATCTTATGTTATATGCACTTTTCTTGAAGTCAAAATTTATGGGACTTGTTCTGCTCATGTTCACAGGTTCGGTTTATGGGTGCAAGTAATGATCAGTGGAAGAAAGTTAAACATGTTGTTCAATATGCAATGTTTGCAACTTACCATTTAGCGCTTGAGACCTGTTTCCTTGTAGATGAAGGTGCCACCTTGCTTGAACTTCCCTTGAAATCGCCAATAATTGTTGCATTTCTAGAAAAACAATTACGTTTAGATAGATCTATTTCTATGATACCCAGTTCTATCGTTCATATTCCAGAACAAAACTAGTAGGGAGAAATGAAAAACCTGAAAATGTATAAGACAATGTCAAATGTCTCTGCCTTAGTATATGACCCTCTAATTGATAAAAAAAGGAGAGTCCAAACCACCTCTTACTATTGGAGGGATGGGGCCACCTATGTCACATGTTACTAGTAAAATTAGCCTTGATGGAACCAGTGTTCTTCAAACAGAAATTATTTTTAAGAAATCTTCCATAGGAGATACATGTGCTCAAGTTACAGGGGTATAGTGGGATACATATCCATATGAATAGAGACCTTTGCTGCCAACTAATCCTTCAGGTGATTTATCTATATTTTTAGCTTCAATAAAGGCATATTCAAATGAAATTATATCTCCTGTGGGTCTAGGTTCATATGGGGTAGTCACGTCATATTTGGAACTTCAAGGTAAGGAATTAAAAGATTCAGATTTGCAAATGGTTTCACTATTTATGTTTCATCCAAAGTTAATATTAATTTTCAAATAACAACAGAGGAGCTATCTGGAAAGGTGGCATGAGAGACTCAAGGAGCAGCTAGAAAAGGAAATGAAGTCCAAGGTTTTTCTGGATGAGCATCTTTTAGGGTACAAAAACCAAGAACAACGTTTCTCTAAAGAAGACTTTCCGCCTTCTCCTTATATTCATCAAAGTATATTGGTTTTGTTATCGAGTCACTATGTTTTCAAGGGGACAATATATGGGTGTTCACAATTCCTTCACATCGAGTATTATGGAAGTTTTGACAAGCCACTAGGAAGGTACCTCCGGGATGGTTTGTTTGACTAGTTATATTTTTTCTTCATGTCTTTTTATTCTTTTATTGTTTTCAAGAAGATTTTTTCTTCATGTCTATTTCTTCTTACATTGTTTTCTCTTGCTATCTTGTAGACTTTTAATTTAGATAGTAATAATTAGCAAATTTTGATGTAACAAAATACCAAAAACATGCAAAATTTCCATTGTCGTTTATGTAATGAACACTTATAAGCACATTTTCTTTGCTACACACACCGTCAGGGAAGCCTCGTGATATTGGTAAGATAGTTATCTTTATTGTTGACATTACCTAGTGAACGCGAAGGAAAAATATGGATGTGGCATATGTGCTTAAAATGTGCACAGAAAGATGGAGTTCTAGAAGCAACCCGATGAGTAGTCATGTTTGATGTTGCATGGGGTTTATCCTTTGGAAAAATCTTAGAGCTTAGTTTTTTCTAATGATGTTGTAGCAAGTAGAGTTGTGAGTTGTGGTCATTAATTACATTGAGGCTGCCTTCAATTTTATGGTTATGCCACTGAATTCGGCTTCTTTATATTTCACAAGCAGTTTTCATATTTTTTTTTTGACCTTGTGATATCTTACATAATTTATGTAACTCATGATTTTTCTGGAGTATCCATGATTGTGTATTATAGTTAATGGCTATTCCATACTAATATATTGGAGCTATGTTGTTCCCAAATTCAATGTGAGAGGTTTGGTAGTATGATTGCATGTTTCTGGTATTTCTCCATTAATGTTTTGTCTTTGCATTTGCCACCCTCAAAATTAGAGTTCCATGATCCACATCAACAAGATTGGTTCAGAAAGGAAACTGCAGAGGTACTTTATGATACATATTGTACATATGGGTAGATGTTTGCTAATTAATTTATATTCCTATCATACCTATGGCATAGGACTGCCCAGATCCAAAATAATGTGCATTTTGATGCAAATGTATATGTTGCATATAAAGTGGAAATGTTGTTTAGAGAGGTTTTTAATTTTCTCTATCATATGGGACAAAAATTCACGACATATGGATCCTTTTATTATGGTATTAAGGTTACTGAATCAAGGAGGCAAATTGCAGAGCTTGGAGGAATGTTGCATAAAGAGATAATTGAATTTTAGGTGATATCATAGATGTATATAAAAGATGTTTAGTATATTTTAGGTTGTCTAACATGATATTAAGCTAGAATAATATTTCTACTTAATGAATATTTCCATATTTGTTTATAGAAATTGCTTAGTTGGAAATAATTTCTTCATAGAGTAATTCATTCTTTTGATGCAATCTATCAAATTTAAACAGGGTTTGTTGCAAGAGGCCATCATTAGTGACGAGAAAGTTGGAAGACATGTTGCTGATATTTCAAAGCTAAATAGTATAAGGTGTCTTCTTCTTTATGAAGCCTATGAATGGGATCATTGTCTTTGCCATTATTTATAACCGTGTCATATATGCTCATTGTTTTTTACTTTTTTACATACAAATTAGCCTTTTAAAGGCATATTTTTATGCCACCACAACATATTTACATGATTCACATGGTTAGAAATCAATCTTTAGTGTAATTGAAAATTTTAGGTTTTATCATTATAGGTCATTTATAGGCTGTAATTGTCTTCAAGGTTTCACTTCTAATTGAGTATTCAACTGAACGTATTGAGTATATTATATGTAACTATTTTTCCCTCCACCCACTTTTCATAACTTCCATAACCATTAAGTAGGGACTTGCAACTTTGATGTTATTTTGCTTGTTTAGTAGAATATTTGCCAATACTTTACAAAGTTTTATAATTTATTACTAGTTGTAGAATTTACAATTTATAAAGTTTCAAAGTCTATTTTTTTAAAGGGTGCTAGCTCAATGGGGGAGCACCTGCTTTACAAGAAGGAGGTTGGTGGTTCGATTCCATCGTGCCCTGATATTCATATGGAATGACGACGATTGATTTTTGGTGACAAAGACTCTTTTGACCATCACCAATGAGCTTATGGTGGCATTTTCAACCCTCACCAAAATATGAAATGGTGACAATCAAAGAATGTTGCTATATATATATTATATTATATATATATATATAATATATATATATATTATATATATATATATATATATATATATATATATATATAATATACATATATATAGTGACGGCCATGAAAGGTCCATCACAATAAATTTTTGTTGTTTATATGAAATGGTGATAGTCACTATCTGTCATTATAATCATTATTCATAACGGACCTTGAATGTCACTATTATACAGGAAAATAACCTCCTCATTAGTTTAGAAGACAAAGACATGATGATTGAAGCAATGATCAAGTTCACAAGCCTTGTTTCCAAGCTAACGTTGTCTATACACTAACAACATGCTTTATAAAGCTTCTCAGCAAGCCTAAGGGAGCGTTAGTGACCCAAGTAATTCTACTTGTTACCTCGGGAGTAGTTGTGAACCCTAATGAGGATATAAGGGTCAAAGGAGTGGATTGACTAAGAAATATCCCTATCTTCTCTCCCAAATCAAGATAGAAAAGCATAGAAACATCCAAGTTTGACCTATATGGGGGATTACTAATCCTAATGGGAAAGAGCTCAAAAGAATGGCAACATCATTGCTTTTACCTAAATAAACTCATGGAGAAACTTGGTAACCCTAACCTCACATGCTACATAAGTAGAGCTAGGGATATTGTGAAAGAGGTCAGATCATTTGAAAGGATAGCTTACTTGATTGTCGAGTAGAGTCTCAGACTTAAGCATAAGAAGTTGGTAAGAAGGGGGAGAGAGAGAGGAGCTGGAGGGGTAAGGGAAGGCTAATGCAACCGATGGTTGTAATCAATCTCTCTACATGTTGAAAATGCAACAAGATGATGGAGCTTAGTGAAAAGAAGTCGCCTTCACTAAGTGGGCCCGCAGGCTATTTTTTGCGCGAAGTCTATTTTTAGACATATTGATCATGGTCTATGAGTTGCAGGATGCTATTTATGGATGATTGGTCATGTTGGTAAAAGTAGATGGAATTCTATTTTTAGACATATGGGCATAGTCTATTTTTAGACTGCCAGTCTAAATATAGAACAATCGAATATTATTAGCTCTTAATAATATTTGGACTATAACCATTATCTTATTCTCTTGGAGCACTTCAGTTCGAGCTACAGATGTGGCACATGAAACTGCCAGAAGGAAATATGCTTTTCTTATGGGTTACTTGAGCTATTGCATGAAGGACTTCAGTTAGAACTTCAGCGATTGAGTTCTGTGGAGTTGATTGAGGAGTTGATGGAGTTGTGTTCAGTTTGACTTAGTTGAACTAGTTGTAGTTAGTCTAACTGAAAAATAGACTAATGATGAGTGGTGTGAATTAATTATTAATTAATTCACTAATTATTAACTCATAAATCAACTGAAGAATACATCAGTTAA
>APFE030189086.1:150528-175264 GCA_000404065.3 Pinus taeda
ATAGGAGCCCCGATGTGGAGTAGCAGGAACTGACTGATTGGGTAGAGACAGATGCGGATGGAGTGGCAGAGAGAGGGACAGTGCAGGGAATCCCAGGACAGCGCATAGCTAGCAGGTTGCAGCAATGTGAGAGGCACAAGTGTTTTGCACAGTGCTAGGTGGCATAGAGAGGTGTGCAATGGTGCAAGATGCATGGATATGTTGTATTAGCATAGATGTCAGAGAGGGAGCAGTCGTCAGTAGCAGGTAGAGCTTCAGCATCAGAGTATGTTCCTAGCCCAACAGAGGGGTCAGTTGGGAGTGTTTTTGTTCCAAGTGTTGTTGGAGCAAGTGGACTGGCTAGATGTGTTGCATGCAGAACATTCCAGAGTCACAGGAGAGGGGTTGCAGATAATCCATATCTTGTTGAGAGGGAGTGTTGAAAATGCAACAAGATGATGGAGCTTAGTGAAAAGAAGTTGCCTTCACTAAGTCGGCCCGCAGGCTATTTTTTGCGCAAAGTCTATTTTTAGACATATGGATCATCGTCTATGAGTTGCAGGATGTTATTTATGGATGATTTGTCATGTTGGTAAAAATAGATGGACTTCTATTTTTAGACATATGGGCGGAGTCTATTTTTAGACTGTCAGTCTACATATAGAATAGTCGAATATTATTATCTCTTAATAATATTTGGACTATAACCGTTATCTTATTCTCTTGGAGCACTTCAGTTTGAGCTACAGATGTGGCACATGCAACTGCTAGAAGTAAATACACTTTTCTTATGGGTTACTTTAGCTATTGCATGAAGGAATTCAGTTAGAACTTCAGTGATTGAGTTCTGTGGAGTTGATTGAGGAGTTGATGGAGTTGTGTTCAGTTTGACTTAGTTGAACTAGTTGTAGTTAGTCTAATTGACAAATACACTAATGATGAGTGGTGTGAATTAATTATTTATTAAATCACTAATTATCAACTCATGAATCAACTGAGGAATACATCAGTTAACTCAGTGGATGGACAATTCAGTGGAGACAAGTGTTAGAAGTGAGTGAAAGGGCAAGACAGCTGTCAGTTGTGACTATAGTTGTGCATGTGATTTGCACAATCAGTGGGATTGAATTGCCAATGAGGATTGTGTAGTGTTACACAAGGGAAATACAAGTTTGGTTCATTCATTCATCAGTATTCTCATGCAGGATTGCGCAGTGGAGGCAGGCAATCAGCAGAGGAGATTTGAGCCATTGATTGATTCAGATCTGAGCTAGTTTGTGTGTAATAGGTGGAGATAGTGTTGAGTACTTGCAAGGAGTATTGTACTATGTACTGTTACATGTTATCAATCAATATAATATACATATAGTTGGGGGTTTTCAGCTGCATGCTTTCCCTGTGATATACTGTGTTGATATGTGCGATTGATGCTTCAATGTGCGCATGCGATTGTTTCTTAATTCCGCAAAATTGATGATCAACGTAGAGGGGGTTATGTATTATTCATGATTATGCAAATAGTGTATAATTAGGATAATGTTTGTGAATAAGTGTCATATTATTCAAAATTTCTACACGACATTAATATAGAACTACAGTTATACTATCTACTCTGTGGTGTTGGTACTATAACTCATTTATATGTTTATTCAATGTATTTTAGCATGAGTAGCTTAGTTATGTGCAACTAGATGTATTTTGTATATTCATGCATTGATTATGAAGGTTTTATGTTGTGATTACACTTGGCTTTTCTATGTGCAGGACTTCATCTGGAGTCGGCTCAGGGGACTTCTACCTAGCTGCATTGCGCTCTCCAACAACTCTACACAAAGACTCGAGGTAATGAATTTGTCTTGCTTTGATAGTTAGTTATTGAATATGGACATGCATGTATCTTTGTGACAGCTACATATAATCTTATAGTCTACCAAGGGTCCTAGGAAGACCTTTGAGGGTTCCTTCATTCTCCATAGACCGTGCATTAATTCCTATAGCAGTCACCACAACACTTGTACTTTTGGTGACACCATTTTTGGTGACGTTCAATTTTTTGGTGACAGAGGCTAAGGTTTGTCACCATTGCTCATATGAAATGGTGACAATCATTATCTGTCACTATAAACCATTATTGGTGATGCACCTTGAATGTCACCACAACACTTACACTTTTGGTGACGCCATCTTTGGTGACATTCAATTTTTTGGTGACAGAAGCTAAGGTTCATCACCATTGCTTATATGAAATGGTGACAGTCACTATCTTTCACTATAAATCATTATTGGTGATGAACCTTGAATGTCACCACAACACCTACACTTTTGGCGATGCCACCTTTGGTGACATTAAGTTTTTGGTGACAGAGACTCTTTTGACCATTACCAATGAGCTTATGGTGACATTTTGTTTACCCTCACCAATGACCTTTTTTTTTGTAGTGATAGCTTCATCTGGATTCCATTTATTTTTCCTGGAAATAACTCCCTGTTTAGATTTGTGAGCTGAGCTCCACCTCCATCCATGATCTCCTTGACGATGTATGGCCCCAACCAATTTATCTGAAATTTTCTTGGAAACTTTATAAAATTGCTATCATATAGTAGCACTAAATGTCCAATTTTAAAGGTTCGTTGCTTAATGTGGTGATCATGCTACACCTTTTCTCGAGCGTTCTACACCTACTGATGAAAGCCTACCAAGAAGAAATATTCCTGTAACTCAAGAATCTGCGTGAGATGTTCTTCCATGGCATCCTGATATTCCATCTCTATGACTGCAACAATATTCAAACAAGATGTACTCCATTGGAATCACTACCTCTTGTCCATAAACTAACCTACATAGTGTTTTTCTAGTCAATTTCTTACAAGTAGTTCTATATGCCCAAAGAAAAACTAGTATGCGCACATCCCAATCATTCCTATTTGCATTACAAATATTTGTTATAGCACTTTCCAGGATTTTATTAAAGGCTTCCATTGTACCATTTGCTTGAGGATGATATGGTGTGATTTTCTGATGATACATCTGGAATTCTTCAGGCATAGCAAAAATTGTTTCATTCAGGAAATGCTAACCCTATCACTTGTCAAAATCTTAGGACAACCAAACCTTGACAAAATGTACTCAAATATAAACTTTGCCGTTGTAGCCGCGTTTCAATCCTTCACAGGCTACACCTCAGCCTACCTGGTCAAGTATTCAGTCATCATAATGATGTATTGTGCTCTCGTCTTCTTTCTTGGTGGCTGAATCGATCCCACAAAATCTATGGCCCATTTATCGAATCCTTGTAATGACACTTGCTAGTTCATAGGAAATTCATCCCTTCGCGATGGCCTGCCCATCCTTTGATAGACATCTCATGCCCTACAATATTCTTTGGAATCCTTGTGCATAGTGGGCCACCAGAGCCCAGCTTGTAGGATATTATGTGCAGTCGTTCTCCTAACACAATTTCCTCCAGCTACCCCTCCATGTGATTCAGTGAGGATAATTTGTATTTTATAATTCAGTACATACTTGCCCAAAACTTCATCTGATCCCATTTTATACAAGTGCCCTACAATGACAGAAACATCAGCAACCCTGACCACCAATTGTTTCTTCTGATGTGTCTTATACCCTTTAGGAGTTGTAGTCGTAGACAAAAATTGGATTATGTTTTCAAAGTGTTCATCTGCAATGCGCACAATAAGGAGTTGCACATTAGGAAATCCTTCATCAATACTTGTTGGTTCTTTGCCATTCTCAATTCGCTAAAGGTGATCTGATCCAACATTTAATATCCTTGGCTTCATAACTACCTCAAAGTCGTACTCCTAAAAAAACGGTAACCACCTACAAACTCCCCCCCCCCCCAAAACATAGGTTTGTTGACCAGGTACTTCAAAGCGAAATGATCTGTGTACATTTGAAGTGAGCACCCAAAATATAATGCTTGAACTTATGAAGTGCATATACCATTGCCAACCCTTTATGCTCCATGGTTGAGTAAGCCTTTGACAATTTTATTCTTGCAAATGTCAATCTGATAGTTGATATCACCTACACCTGGTTGGGTCAACACCGCTCCTAATGATATGCAGGACACATCTACATGTACATGGAATTCTTTCATCCAATCGGGGAACACCACAATAGGTGATGTAACCACCTTTTCCTTCAATACATCTTAGCTTTTCTGGCAATCATCATCCCAAAAAAATGTCACATCCTTGTTCAGCAATTTTTCCATGGGCGTAGTGATTTGCATATATGCCTTGATGAATTGCCTATAGTATCCTATATGGCCGAATGTTGCATGCAGTTGTTTTACATTCCTTGGAGGCTCCAAATTGATAATCACTACAATCTTATTAGGGTCCACTATCAACCCTTGCTTACAAACAACGTGGCCCAAGAGTATCCCATATGGTACACAAAAGATGCACTTCTTCAGATTAAGGAATATCTGATACTTCCTACAAGTATCTAGCATTAGGTGAAGGCTGAAAACATGCGTCTTCAAAACCCAAACACTATCCAATCATCAAAGTAAACCTCTAAAAACTTATGAATACATTATTTAAAGGTTGCGACTACAACCCTATAAAAGATTGTTGGGGCATTATTAAGGCCAAAGGGCATAACTCTATACTAAAAACAACCCCATTATGTGGTGAAGGTAGTCGTACTTCGATCTTCTCGCACGATTTTGATCTGGTGATACCCTAAGAACCCACACGTAAATGAGTAGGTTTCTTGACCACCATCATTCTCCAATACTTCATTTGTCAACGGATTAGGGAATGGATTCTGTACACAAGCATCGTTCTGTAGGTTCTAACCCTATACATAAATTACCTACATACAAATTCTATAAACCAGAAAATAAATAGCAATGAAAGCATAAAACTTAAAACATGTATACACAAATATTCCCCCCTAGATCCCAAAACTGGGACTACTAGATTGATTTTTCATTATATTCCTTTCAATGTTACAATACATATTTATACATGTCAAAAAATCCATAAACCCAAATCCATTAACCCTGGATTAGAACATAACTGTAGTTTCCTTGATCATATCTACAAAATACCATGGACAGAAAACCATCATGCCCAAAACCATGTGTGGAATACATGCACAAAACCATAGGTAGGTCCGCCCACCTAATATAGGGTCCAAAATTTTTTTTCCAGGGCACCGCCCCTAATCCTGTGTAGAGGGGCTACCTCCCCCCTGCATACTCCCCGACAACGGGGGAAACCGCCCCCCTGTGATCCCCAGGTAGTGCCCTGTTCAATGTACAAGGGGATCTACCACCCTCCTTATGACCCCTCCACGCGTGGGGTAGTCATGGACAGAATATAAAACAACCCAACACATTCAAATTCTTTAGATCTACAAAAATGCAGATTTTTCTCTTTGTCTTCTTCTCCTGAACCACCATAGGACTAATCTAGTCTGATTCTTCTATAGGCTCAATAATCCCTACTGTAAGCATCTTATCTAGTTCTTTGTGCACTTTGTCTTTGTATTTAGGATTCAACTGGTAGGAGTGTTGTTTTATTGACTTTGCACCTGGCTTCAGATTGATATTCATAACACCCTGATCACCTACTATCTCCTTTAGATTAGAAACTTTGGTTAGAAAAAATTCTTGATATTCCCGTAGTAACTTTGCAACCTTGTCAACTATGTCCTCATCCTAGTAGTCACCTATATTGGCGAACTTCGGCTACGTTTCTGACCCAATGTTCACTAGCTTGGTTTTTAATAGTTTTGAGATGTCAGGAACTTCTGCCTTAGGCCTCGAAACTTTGCATTGTCCCTCTGACTCAGGGATATTGATATTTTTGGGATCTTCCTTGCCTTCTTTTGTGGTCGCATTGTAGCATTCTAGAGCATGGTGCAGCTATGTACTCTAGTCTGGTTGTACCCATGTGATAGGTTCTACATGCAATCTAAATATCGCAGCATTGATTTCCTATAATGCTTCATCAATACATTTGAATCCATCCTCAAAACTGAAAGGTATCAATTGTTTTCCTTCAAAACATCCCACTCCACGGTTCTATGTCGTAGCTCTGTTTCTAGATATCAGTTCATCAAAATAGCATCCAAAGTGTGGCAGAATATGTGCACCCATTTAGGTTGTGGTTCCTCTCCCCATGCTTTCATCCAATGAGCTAGATGCTTGCGTGGATCATCCTTGTATATTCTTTAGTGATTCAGGTATTAGCATACCCAAACCATAACTTCATCATCTTATAATATTCCTTCCAGCTTGCAAAGTTGTTCTTATGTACACCCCACCATCTAGTAGGCATAGCTCTCAGCATGATGTTTAGTGCCTGGAACCAATGTTCCTTTGGTACATCCCTTTAAAAATTATTCAAAAATAAATTTACATTTTCTAAGGCATCATAATAAAGTAAATTGCATACCTCGGTAAATATACACTGGAGTGACTTCATAATCTTGTTGCATTGCAACGTTGATACTTCATGCAATCTATTCTTCCAATGCTTGATCTCCTCATCTGAATCCAAGTTGTAGGAGCATTCCTTTTCCCAAGTAATTTGCCATCCACCGTAGGGTTTATCTAATCCTCATCCCACATAGTAAGCTTATAGATATGTTCAATATCCTCCTCCTGATAGTAATCCCAAACTGGTTTAGTATACCATGCACCCTCTGTTAGATCCAATGGAACAATGACTCTTAGTTGCTTTTTATCAAACGTCGTGCTACGCTTCTTCAGGTTGATGACCGCATTCATATAAAATGCCTAATCAATTCCAGGCACCACTAGGTAGGGATTATTGCCATCCACTATTTTGATTACTTCAAAATCAACTATAATGTGCTCCACTTCAATATCTATAGTTACTCCATGTAAGCACCCCATAGGAATAATCTTCTGTTGGTTAACCATTTGCAGCTGAATTTAGGACCATTGTAGTTTTGGCTTTCCAATTCCTTCCTAGATCTATTTAGGAAAAACATTCGCATCATATCCAAAATGTAGGATCACCCGGTGGATTTCAAATTCTCCGATCTATGTAGTCAACAGGATCTGTTCCATAGGTTGTACGTCAAAGTCTGTGTAGATTCCTATTCAGACAAGCACAAAAATCTGGAAGATGAACGTTGGCTCTCGGGCCAGAGCGCGAATGCTGTGATGGTCGGGGGTTTCCACTCCCATCCTTTTCTCGATGAACGTCCCGGCTGTGACATTTCCAGCTCCACATGGTATCATAGCTTGGACCCAGGTTCAATTCCCCTGAGCTGCGTTTGAGGGGGGCTGTTGGAAGAATCACCGCACCTCTATAGAATCCGTAATTTCCACCCTCGGTATCCTAGTTACTGGCTTGTAATGTTTACCAACACCTGCGGGTTTTGGTGTAATGGAAAACCTCCACGTTTCTTACCCTTGTTAACTTTGTGCACTTCGTGTTACTTAGGTAGTGGCTTACCCTTGCCAGTGCAGTTGTCTATCAATTCTTGCAACCCCTGTACTTCTTTTAGGTCCCTTAGGAGCTTCATGCAACTCTTTAAGAAGGATTTCAATACTAAAGGATCTGTTTCTTGCGCGACAATGACTTATTCAATCTTATTCGTTCATGCACCTTGAGTTTTTGATGTGGAAGCTCCTGAATCTGCAAAGATATTTTTCACCTCCATAAAAGTTTCCTTCACATTATGAAAATCAAATCTAGCATATTTGTCAGTAGCCTTGGGCACCCACATCTTTTCTTATGATTATTTCCCTTTATCCTCCCTGACATCTATACCACTTCGTGTAACAATGCTAAAACTGGGCCCATCTTCAAGCAGTTTTGATCTTATCATCTGGATTTCCTTAGTAGGTTGTTTGTTCTTCTTCACTTGCATCTGAGCATGGGAAAATCATCTATAACATGGTCAAATTTTTGGCAATATTGATAATAGGGGCATATTGGGGTCTGAAAATCTCACGCAAAGTGGCCTTGTTCCCCATAATTGTAACAAATTATTTTTCTGCGACCTCTTCTAGCTCCTCCCCCTCATCCTCTTCCTCATCCCTGGAATTATTTGTGTGTTGTAGGTGTCTCAGCCTGTACTCTATTTTTTGAAGTTCTTCCCATCATTAACTCATAGCTTCAGCAATTGCACTCATCATGGCCTACATACTTACAAAAATTGTAGAACAGTCATTGGGGAGTCTGCAAAAAATTTTGTAACAAAAGGAAATTGTCTATCATATGTTTTCTTGTCATTTGGCGGATAGTGCACCATGACATTTCACCGGTGCTCATCCCAGCGGTATTTCCCAGCTTTAGGGGGATAAGACCTCCCCTAGTTAGATATTTTTGATACACCGGGCAATGATCCTTGTCGTGATCATGCCCCTTGCACCATGACACTTCACCGGTGCTCGTCCCAGCCGTATTTTCCAGCTTTAGGGGGATAAGATCTCCCCCAATTAGATAGTTTTGATGCACCGGTCAATGATCATTGTCATGATCATGCCCCTTGCACTTTAAGCACCATAATTCAACATGGATCTCAGTTTGAACCTATTTTCCCTTTTTAAGATCCTATAATTCCATATGAAGGCTAGCCAATTGCGACTGAATCTGCTACACTCCCAGATTCATATCCTGAATAGGTGAAGCCTCCAATTTCAATTTCTAGTGCTTTCGCCTGTGTTCCAAGCTAATGTTGTGATAATGCTAATCTCAAGTGAGGTAACAATGAAGCAATATACCAATCATTATGTTGCTCATATGCTATCTGCAGATTAGCCTGTTGTAGCATACATTTCAACCTTTGATAAAAGTCCCATGCATATTCATTTACCCTCTGCTTAATTTCTTTGACCTCAGTTATTGACTGGACTTGTGACTTAGGCTTCTTTAATTCATTATTTAGCACATCTTTTTTGTCTTTCAACGTCGTAGCTGGGTGAGTTGTTATGTACTTAATATACCAGCTCAGCACCCTATCTTGCAATGTTGTGACCAATTGTGCTGTCTTCAGGTCATCATCTATTATCTGCTACGATTTCCACACATCATCTTCTAAAAATCAAAGTTGTTTAGGATCTTCAGTTCCTAGACCCTTGAATATAGGAATCTTCATAGTATTCACCATGCTGAATAGCGAAGGTGGAGGTGAAGGTGTAGGTGTTTGAGGTGGAGTGGATGGATGTGGTATTCCCACAATACCCTGATTTATCATCTACGATGCACCTTGAAGTGTCTTCAAGCTATTACTTTCTTTTTCACTATCAGATGCCCCCAACAGAGGGCTATACTCTACACTTGAGCCTAGATCTCTTGTGAACGGTCTCCCACTTCACGTAACTCCCGTCAAGTCTTGTCTAAACATCAATTTGATGGCATAACCCATTTCTCACACAATAGAATTTTAATCCAAGTTTTCAGAGACTTCAGATACTTACCTCTTTGTCCTTTGAAATATCGGCATTCAACTTCACTATAATTGACAGACGTATCAATCATGAACTCAGTAATAAATCCACCCAAAATACTATCGATCCAGTAATCAAAAACCTTTGTGACCTTGTTTTTTGATCCTTCCAGGTGTGTCACTAACTTTGGAGTCCACACAATAGGGTTATCCAACTTCTAAGTACCTTGACCATCCACAATTTAGCCAACCATTCTTATAATTCACATGGAAAAGAGTAGAAGAAAACTTTTTGTTCCTCTGTATACAAGTATCTCTACAACCACTCTTCTTTCGATGGGCATGAGTTATTGTTTTCTTAGGTTGCAAACTCGTGCAACTTCTGATCTATCCAATTTTCAATCTCCTTTTTAGTCGGTATCCACTCATGCCACATCACACATTCCTTAGATAGATCTTGGTCCTGGAAACAGAACCATTTGTTGGATTGAGGGGGCCTGGACCCAGGTTCAGAGTTAGTTACGCTAACCAACAAAATCCTACACTATTGGCGCTTTTGGAAACAACCCATGTAGCACAGGTTGTAGTAGCACTCAAGGTAGTACCGGGGGATGCTAGAACCAGGTTTATGCATCCAAATGACTATACGATTTTTTTTGTTGTTGTTAAACTTAGGTATTTATCTTGACCTTCGCGAACCCAAACCCTTAAAAACCAAAAATTACAGCAACTGATAATTAGCATATCTAAACCCTTCTCCAATTGCACTAAACATTCATAACATTATGTAACTAAATAAATCTACTTCTTTGCGCATCTATTAAGTAATTTTCCATATTAATTGCATTCAACAGATCAACAATACAATATATTCAGAAATAACAATAACACACAGATACACACATAATTCTTCAAAACCAGCCTTTATTACACTTAGATCTTCCATTACATTCTCTTCCAACCCTATGCACATAGTTGTAGGAGCCTTCCCCTTTGCCTAAGTACAGAAAACAAATCCAAACCTTGCACTTCTATCTCTTACTTCATCATGGATTGATATCTAGAACTCTTATATGACTCCTTTTTATAACTTTCTTCATTACAATACCATGGTCTGCAAACCATGGGCGGATCATAAAACAACTTGAATCTTAACAAACGAAGGGGTTTTGACCTTCTAAAATCCCCTTTGACTCCTATTGACCTGCGCTACCTGCGCTCCCCTCCTCAAAATGCGGAGACTTTAAAATATTAACAAAACTTTAGAAAATTTAACCCCAGGGGATCTCCTCCCAACACTAACATGTGTCCAGGATTAGAATCCTCACCTAACTTCATTGCTTCAGATTCTGATATGGTAGAAGGAAAGAGTTCCATAGTGAAAGACTATTTTAATGGGTTTCTAGCTAGTTGTTGTATAGTATTAGAGCATGTGACTTTATCTGATTATCATCATCCCATGCTACTTTTCCAACCTTGGCATTCTTATATCTAGGATCCTCTCCTTCATCAACATCCATGGGTTTTGAAGTACATCATTTCCTCCCTGAGAGGTGGGAAATGTCTAATTCAACCAAATGCAAATGAACTTCACTTCTTCCCAAGTAGACTTATTGGCACAATCTTATACTATGGGATTCGGGTCATGCTTGTGATTTTCCTAGTCTTTATATTCTCTCATCTCATAAATGATATTATGAGGATTGTAACTCCTACTTTTGGGAAATCAAAACCCTCTAATATATTCTCCACAAGTTCTAAATCATTCCTTGAATTAACTACAAACGGTCCCACCTTGTGAGGAAGGTGGAAAGTGAATGTTTCCTTCCTGGAAGTGAAGTGCACATTGTCACTGCTGAATCTCTTCTTGATATAATCCAATGCAAATATGCATGATTCAAGAATGTTGGTAGCTAGTATGCATTCCCTTCAAACCTATATACTTTGATGACAATGTATTCTTTCAAGAGTTACCAATCACCTACTTGGGTGTCTGGGTAAATTAAAACTTTTTGCTAAGGAATGGAGGGGATTTGGGTAATGGTTGACGATGAATATGAGTATACACAAATGAAATAAAAGAGTATATATAATTGAAGAAACCATGGTTGTTTTCAGGTTTTCTGACGATTGGTAACCACTCATAAACCGATAACAAAGCATTATGCCCATCCTTCATCTTGGGCTTCAGGTGTTCTAAGTGAGAATATTGTTGGTGGATGAAAAAGCGGACTATATAGGCTTAGTAGAAGAAATAACTCCCCTCACCAAATTCTATCATTTAGGAATGCATTTCATCAGACAAAAGATTATAGAAAATTAAACTTGGTATAGGCTTTGGTGGTTGAATGACACAAGGAGGCTAAGAATACTAAAACTGTCTCGGTTATATAGACATTTTTGTCAAGACCAAGAACTTGGGTGACCTAGGAAGAAAGAAACTATAGCATAGAATCAAAAGATCTGATGTGGTATGGGGGATGACCATAAGGTGCATCCATTCCCTCTTTGAGATAATTTTTTACTATTTGTCTCTTGACTTATGGGGCAAGAACATTCCATCTGTTTTTAATTGTCTGTTTGTCCAACCTTTACAATTATGTTTTATTTGGGAAAGAGAACATGTTAGCAATAGCATTTGTTGTTTTTTCAGTTATTTATTTGGCATCTTGAGATGAGAAAATGACTCTTTGATAGGAAAATACTACCTTACATAGTAAGTTACCATCTCTGGAAAATGATATACTTGTGGGGCCACTTCTAAGACCAAGTTTGATGAAGATAGGCTATTATGGTCTCCTATGACATCACAATTACTTTGAACCTCTTGAAAAAATTTCCTCATATCGTAAGTGGTTATCAAAGGGTCCCAAATATATATATCTCCATTATAAAAATCTGGTTCCTTTTTTTCTCCTTCATTTGGACATAAGTAGAGCTTTTGGTAGATGAAGAGGCCATTAGAAAGAGAAACTTGTCGAAAAGGGCTAGTTTACTAATGAGGGATAAAAGAAAAAAGGGAGTTTCTAAAAGGGATAAAACAACCAATGAGTAGGTGCCACGTTGCTAAAGGATATAGATCACTAAGGTGGAGGGAGAATCTTTTAAATTTTGAACTGTAAATTGGCCAATGCTCACGAGTGGTCAAATTTATGGCTTTGAATTAATTAACTAAGATATATTGCTAAAAATTAGAAATCAATCATATATAAATGAACTCAATCTTACCCAAGTCGAATTTACTGAGTTAACTGAGTGACAAGAGTGATGTCACTTTAATAAACTACCACCAAGTATTCTACTAAAATAGAAATTCGAATTTTAATCTAGTTTGACCAAGGCACAGTCAAACCTAGATTTTCTTGCTAAATTTTAGACACTCCCTCTTAGTAAGAAAGGGACTATTAACTACCTCTATCCTGCACCTATGTAACTAGAATTTTCCTCTTTGCAAAGCCTTTGTCAAAATATCTTCATCTTGTTCCTCTGTTGGAATGTACTACAACAACATAATCTACCTCTGTACACAATCTCATAGATGGTGATACCACATATCAATATGCTTGGATTTCTCATGAAATACAAGATTCTCAGAGTGTTTGATACAACTCTAATTATCACAGTAAATCAAAATAGGATCCATCATATGACCAAATAACCCAACAAGAATCTTTCTCATCTAGATTGTCTCACATGTTGCTTCACTTGCATCCATGTATCCTGCTTCTGATAAATTGAGTTCCATTGATCTTTTCTTCCTATTGTGCCAAGAAATTGTTGTAGACCCAACACTGAAAATTCCTCCTAATGCGGTCTTCCTATCTGATGGACTCCCCACCCAATCTGCATCTCTGAAGCCTTGCAAATTCACTCCCTTTGTTCGTTTGTACCAAAGACCAAACTGAGTAGTGCCTCCGAGGTATCTCAATGCATGCTTTGCTACCTTCCAATATAGTTTGGTTGGCTTAACCATTGCTTGAAAAATAATACATAAGTGAACCCACAAGCTACCTGTAAATGGTAGCTCCTACTACTTCACCAAAAGTAACATCTTCTTTCCTCCAATTACCTTCTAGAGGAGTCTCCATAGTTTTGCACCTATCCATGTGGAACCTCTGAAGTATCTCATTGGAATATTTTCCCTAAGAGACAAATAATTCCCCATCTCCTTGCCATACTTCCAAACTGAGGAAATAATGCATGAGTCCCATGTCCTTCATCTCGAATTTTCTTATAAAATCCTCTTTGCAAAAACTTATCAACTTATCATCACCGATCAAAATTAAATCATTAACATAAAACACAATAATCAATATTTTACCTTCCACTGTAATGTGATAAAGGTTTTCATATTCTTCTCTTTTGGTGAATCCAAACCCAGTGAGATAGATGTCGATCCTAGTGTACCAAGCATGGGCTGCTTGCTTGAGTCCATACAACACTTTCTTGAGTCTGCACACATGTGAATCTCTGTCAAAGGTCTCAAACCCCTCTAGCTGCTCAATATACACTTCCTCCTTAATAAATCCATTAAGGAATGTTGTCTTCACATCGATATGGTGGATCTTCCACCCCATCTGCGATGACAGTGCTAGAATTGACATGATAGATGAGTACATTGCTAATGGAGGAAAGGTCTCCTCATAGTCAATTCCCTCAACCTAAGAGAACCCCTTGGCTACAAATCTAACTTTGTGTTTCTCTATGCTTCTATCTACTGCATGCTTTACCTTTTAAAGCCATCTTGAACCAACCCCTGATTTGTCTGTTTGTCTTGAGACAACTACCTAAATGTTGTTTCTGATGATGGAATCATATTCCTCTACCATATCATCAACCCATACTCATTTCTCTATAGATTCCGCAAATGAGGATGGATTAGTATCTACAATCTCATGCATTAGAACCATGTAGCGAGGGTATTGATCTGGTGACCTCCTCTCCCTTCACTATGATGTGCGCACTCCCACATTCTCTTTAGCAACATGTAATAATATTTTGTCTTCCCTAGTCCACTTCCTTCCTTCTCTAGATGTATTTTCTTGTGTGGATGTCTCCACTCTCTTCTCCTCTTCTTTTTGTTGCTCCAAAACTTCCTGGGTTCATCCTTTGGAGCCAAAAGCTCTTGATCAGGCTGCAACTGAAGCTCCCTCTCAAGTGAACATCTCATTTCCTTCTCCTAATCAAATTTCACACCCCTTCTTACCACTGCCATCCTTAGGGATGGAAAGTACACATGATAGTTATGAGGTGTTTATGTGTACCCCATAAATATGCCCAACACTATTGTTGGATCTAGCTTTTTCCTTGCTTCCATGGAAACACGATAGTAAACTAATGATCCAAAAATCCTGAAGTGTGACACTTCTAGTTTCTTCCATGAAAAAGCCTCCTGTGGTGTACTCATTCCAAGAATCCTGTGACGACTCCTGTTCTACCAATAGATCATTGTGTTGCATTCTTTAGCCCACGAGTGTAGTGTTAGGCCTTGGTCATGCATCATCGCCCTTGCTGCTCCCATGGTACTTTTGTTCTTCCTCTTAGCCACCCCATTCTGCTATGAGTTATTGCGTGCTTTCAACTCCCGTTGAATGCCTTCCTTTACACATAATTTTTAATCTCATTCGACACGTACTCACCTCGGTTATCACTCCCGAGAGCCTTTACTTTCTTTCCAGTTTATTTCTCAAAAAGTTCTTTAAATTCAATAAATTTGGAGAATGTATGGTCTTTATTCTACATGAATTAGATCTATAACTTCCATGAGAAATCATCTACAAATATAACATACTACCTATGCTTGGCAGTGGAGGTTGTTGAGAAAGGTCCACAGACATCAGAATGGATCCTTTCAAGGATTGCATGTGTCTAGTTGTCCTGATCATTGAAGGTGGATTTTGTGTACTTCCCCAATGTACACCCTTTGCATTTATCCTACTACTCTAGTGGTCCTTTGGGGAGGTCTGTATAAATCTTTTGCATGATCTTCAAATCACCATGATGCAAATGGACAAGTCTTCTATGCCATAATTCACCGACATCTTGGATTTGCACCTTCTCTACTTGTGTTGTCAATGTTGCATAGTTTTCCACATATAATTTGTAGAGGTCCTTCACTTGAACACCAATTTGCTTCACTTGTCCCATGGATATGTGTCTCAGGAAAACCTTTCCTTTGATAAATATCACATCATATCCATGGTCTTCCAACACAGCTACAAAAACTAGATTCTTCTTCAGACTTGGTACAAATGACAAGGGAGCCAAACTCCCTATGAAAAATAATTGTACCAATAATGATCATGTTATACCTTCCATCATATCCTATATCGATGTTCATCTGATACTTCTCCTCCAAGTCACTAATTTTTTTTGTTGTTCCCCTTCATGTAAAATGAGGCACCACTATCCAGATACCACAGACTACCCATCACTATGCTTGCCATACATGCAATGAGGGTAAAATCAAGCTTGAACTGTAAACTCAAGGCTTCACCCACTACTCCTCTTGTGGTCTTCTTACTTTCCTTCTTTTGTGGACACTTTGTTGCATAGTGCCTGAATTCATGGTTGTGAAATCACTTGATTATGGACAAGTATTTCTTCTTGCCCTCTTGACTTGAATCTGCTTTGGATTGGGATTTCTTCCCTTTCCATTAATTTTCCTTTCTAGCCAAGGAACAATTATCCTAATCCTCACCCTTGGATGAGGTCCCATCTTTGGTGTTCCACCTTATCTCCTCTTGTACCAAATCAGACCACAAGTGTTCACAATTTGGTAGTTTCTCCCTCTTGTTCACTGAATCTTGGTAGTTGTGCCAACTCTTGGGAAGGCCTAGAATGGATAGGCTCACGAAACCATCCCCTACTATAGTAAAACCAACTTGACCAAGTTCATCACGACACTGTGTGAACCTGCTCAAGTACTATGGAATGGTCTCGTTCCTCTACATCTTGATATTTCGAAGCTTGTCCTTGAGTGCCAATTTTCCTATGGTCACTACTATTCTGGATCAAATTTGTTAATGATTTCCACATTGCATACATAGTCTCTTTCCCGTGGATATTAGAGATAATATGGTCTCATACTCCCTCTAATATGATCCTCCTCACTTAAGAAACACACTTCTTCCATTCTACTAGATCCCTTGCATCATATGTTGTTGGTTTTGGAATATCATTATCAATGAATTCCTTCAACCCGTTATCCTCTAGTACTACATACCTCCATGTGGTACTTCCATGCAACATAATTCGACCTTCCCTCAAGGTCATACTTAAGCCTTAGTCCATTAAAATCCATCTTCTCAGTCTCGAAGAAAACCTGCAACCTGAACCTCAAATTCAAATCTTCGACAATGACAACATCAAAATCTATGCTCTACAGTGATTCCAACTTTGATACCATGTAGAAAATAATGTGTAGATTCAATACTCCTCATGAAATTTTCTAAATCACAATACTTGAAGTTACTCTACCAATCTGTCGAAATTAATTCACAATATAAAGAATAATAGGCATTCAAAAGGAAGCATCACAAATGCAAAAAAAATTATATAGGGGAAAGAAACTTATCAAAACCCCTTACTATCTATATTGGATTAATAAGAGAATAGATAAGAAATGTAATGCTTTCTAAAGCCTGAGCACACCTTGCAAGTGTATAGTCTATCACTCTACCTGACTGACTGAACCTGGCACAACACTTAGCCAATTTCAAGCCTTCCCAAGCTCCTTTTTCCTTGTGTCACTCCCTTGGAAAATTTCCCCTACTTTTTAAGAGTTCCACACCAAGGAATTGCACAATAGCCTTAGGTCAATATTTGACTGCATGCACCACCTGTACAAATGGGAATATGTTACAACTGATAGTACACTACCTTGAAATATCCATATCAACTGGGTAACTCAAATTCTCAGCATGCAAAAATTATTTTGGGTTAATTGATCAGTTAACTTGGTGATCACTGAGTGTGGTTGAAGTTCCACTTCCACAACTTGACCTCCACTAGATCTTCTGATAGTTAAAGCTAGTTAAACTGACAATGACTCAAATTAACTAAAATATATTGCTAGAAATTAGAAATCAATCATGTATAACTGAAATCAAACTCCCCCAACTCAAATTTACAAAGTTAACTAAGTGACAAGAGACATGTAACCTTAGTTAACTACCTCCAAGTATTTTGTTGAAATAGAAATTCAAATTTTAATCGAGTTTGACCAAGACAAAGTCAAAACTAGATTTTCTTGCTACATTTTCAACATGGTTTATTGTATACTTTTGATTATGCCTATCTGATGTTTAGATGTGTTGACCCATGATTTTATATTATTGTTGTTGTTGATCTAGTTCTTTGATGCATTTCTTGCTAACAACTTCTTTGGTGAAGAAAATATATATATGTTGATGGTGATGTAGAGATGACACAAGTTTAGGGGGAGCATCTTCTATGCATCCAATGGGTCATTGTTGGAATTCTAGTTCTTTGAGCACTCCTTATTGCACAATGTTTATTATGATCAGTGCATATTATTATTGTCTTCTTGAAAAATTTACTATTCTCTAGCATCTTTATTGATAAGAAGGATATATTATATTATATAATATATATAATATATATAATATAGTATATATATATATATATATATTATTATATATATTGATGATATATAATATATACATTATATGCTATTGTTGAAAGCTACTGAAGGTGCCTCATTATTGTTGTTGTTTTAAAAAATTATTGCACCTTGACGAATGATAAGTGTTCACTGGTGAGTTGGTTGATTACTCAATATGTTGCTGCCTAGTTTTTTTTTATTATATATAATATTCATATTCATAATATATATAATATATATATATTATTAATATATATTATATATATATTATTTATATATATATATATTAATATATCTATTGCTTCTATGGAAAGTCACTATGTAATGGATGGCATGTATTTATCAGATGTATGTATCTTGATGTAAGGATCATGGAAATACCCATATTGTAAACATTGCCAAATTGAGTTTTGTATGGGCTATAGGGATCAAGTCATGTCATGTATGTATCTCCATTATTTTGGGTGATTGATGAAAAACATGGGATCATAGACTCATTGGTTATAGGAGAGGCCACATATGCTTATGTATATCCATGCATTGGATTAATAAAGCCTTGTATTTACATATCTCAATAGTTTCCAGTATATGCTCAAGGGGAACATGGTTAGTATGTAGGCTATCATCATATCTTGCAGTTTCTCTTCTTGGTTCATAACAAAAAATTAGACTTGTAGTGTTGAGCATGATAGGGGGAGTACTTCTATCAGCATGGTTCTTCCCTTTCACCTTGATGTCAAAGGGGACAAGAAGACTTAGTGTTTGCAGGAGGTTTCCATTAAGTCCAATGGGGGAGATTGTTGGAATTATGGCTAATATGTTGTCCTTGATGGAAACCTACATGTGAAATATGTCCTTGATGTCAATATGGTTATAATATGATGAGTTTTCCTTGATGATTCTAGGAATGTTTCAGATGAAAAAATATTGGTACAAGTATTGCAAAATGAGGAAGTGTAATGACAACCTTTTCACAGGTTTAATTTGAGAAAATATCAAAATATGAAGTTGTAAAAGTATACACGACCTAAGTGAAGCAAAGTCACATACATACACAGGTTTAGAAAACAAAAGTCGCGTACATGATCATAACCATGGAAAATAGAAAACCATGATATTTTCCCATGGTAATCTACCATAGTTTTGCAACCACAACAATTATTTGATCCCGTCAAATAATTGCTAACAACGAACCCAAGGGATTTTCCTGTGGTATTGGCAAGACAAATGGTTATAAAAGAAGAAGTAGATCAAGGAGTTGTGTGTTCATTCAATAAGTTATCCATGTATGTATATGATCTAGAAAAATTGTGCACTAGGGAGCAACGAGGATCAACAATAAGAGATCTGAAGTCATTTAAGAAAACTAGTGGAAGCATTCTAGCTATATTGGTGGGAAAGTGAAGTAATCTATTAATGATTTCACATTATTATGAATTTTCTTATGAAGGGATTATGCAAAACTTATTTGTAGAATATATTTCTGTGCTTGTTCCTCTGAAATATGGTTGATTGATTGATTGTTTTATGATTTGTATGTTATCTGTATCCCTGAATCCTATGTATGTACATAGATATGCTTCAAAAAGTTTTGTATATATTCCGAAGATTTATGGTTTGGCTAATGTTGTCACTTATAGATGAATATGGTACTTTATGATATTAGTTGATGATAGACAGAGCTTGATGAAGTCACTATGATGAATATTTTAGTACTAAAGCTTGATAAATATTGATTTGAGATATGTATGCAGTTCTTATGCATGCTAAATGAATATATACTCACGTTTTCTTCATAGCAGTCACATATACATTCTGATATTTTTGCAGAGAATAAAATGAATGGGTGGCTTACTTGTTTGGTTGGATTCAGATGATATGTTTGTTGTAGGGAAACTTTGGCAGATAGGTTGACTTGGATAATAATGAACTAATATTTGTACACTAGTTTCATGTACAATAGTGGCGTACATACATGGATAACCCTAGTGATAGTCACATATATATTCAAGATTGTTTACGTTTTGCAATTCTTCTCTGGCTATGATAGCGAATACTTATTATGTTGCTTCTTGTTATTTGTCAAGGATGTTTTAATTAGTGTTTTGTTGATTATTGGTCTGAGTTTTTTTATTGAATTGGTTGATCTATGATTAGTTGAAGATTGGTATATTGTGTTAATTTTCCACTACTCTATTCTATGAAAGTTACTTTAGCCCAATTCAATTCTTTAATTAGAAATATTTTCAATAACAATTAATTCTTCCAATGATAAATAGTAATTGAAGAGAATACTAAATTCAATGACAATACGAGACAACTAAGAGCATCAATAAGAGACACAAATTTGGTCAAATACCAAGGAAAAACCCCACAAGGGGGAAAACCCTTTGAAATTCTTCTTTTATTAGATTGTCTTCAAAAGTTCAACAAAGAGTATAATGACCCTAAATCCATAAACAAGAGTTAAAGTCAAAGTTTTGACTTATCCAACAAATCAACCAACCAAGATCCAAAAATGCTAATGATGAAAAGTAAAATTTGGTCAACTGTCATAATTTGAAATTTTGGTCAACGGTAAAAAACAGTCAATGTGCCCTGACCATTCCCAAGTCAATGGTCAAATATGTCCTTCAAGAGCTCGGTCAACTTTCCACAAAATTAGCCTCAATTGATGGTCAAATGAAACATAAAATAGTAAAATAAAATCCATTCAAACTCGATCAAATGAGAGAAGAACATTTCCAATCAGCCCAAGTCAAAATAGCTCCAATCACCTTGATTTCTATTCCAAATGATGTGGCCTAGTGAGACAAAGATAAACCAAAAAAATTGAACCAAAAATATGCTAAATAACCCTTTCTCAACATTTGTCAAAGTGCAGATTAGCTCATATTTTCGATCACTTTAAATTCATGCTCCTTTCTCACACATGTGAAGAAAAGAGCTACCTTAGACTTGTATGAACCAATCATATTGAGAGAGAGAAGATGATATAATGTGATGTGATGTCTAAATGAGCTTGAGGTCACTTGTTTTTGTAGGCATTGGGGAGGGCTAATCAACCTCTTAGGCCAACCTTAACAATTTGTGTACCTGTGGGCTTGACTTCAAAAATATATTTTTCCTTTCCAAATTTAGTGCTTCAAAGGTCAGTTTTGGTCCTCTCAAAAAGAGGATGTTGGAAATAATACTGAGAGGGGGGGTGAATCAGTATTATCACGTCAATAAAAGTTTTTCATTTTTCATACCCAGATTCATATACACGACTTCGGTTAAGGATATCTGCGTATATACGCGACTGTGTTAAATGCAACCAGCGTACATGCAGTAATCTTATGATTCAGTTAACTTATCTTCAGTAAATGCATCAGAACATTATTAACCATATTAACAGTAATCAGGTGCAATAAAACAGAACAGATCATCACACATAAAGAACACACATGAACACCATGATATAAGGTGGAAACCCAATGTGGGTGAAAACCACCTGTTGCAATTTGTTTCTATCTTCCTTTAATAAGAAACTTCTTTTACATTGTACTGGTGCAGTCCTTTACCAGTACCCAGGCTTCTACCTGCAGAAGGCTACAACTTTCTTAGCTCTTGTACTAGCCGTTCCATTTACTAGTACGTAGGCGCTGGCCTACTAAAGGCTACAACGTTCACTTGTTTTCCAGCTACTCCTGGAAGGGAGCTCCACCCCCCTGGCTCTTGTATTGGCCAATATGTTTACCAGTACGTAGGTGCCGGCCTACAATCATCCAGGGACCATGTTTCATACATTTTCATACTGGATCCATAAAACAATCATCATTGCAATACAACCTGCATCATCAATCTCTGAATCACCCAATACTGAAACCCTGTCAACAACACTGTCACACACTACATAACTTTGCAACAACAACCAGATCCAATAGCAACTTCAAACTTCATACTGTATACGCTACTTAGACAAACCCAACCTGCGTGTATACACGCTTTTACCAAAGACAACCCGCGTACAGATTTGCAAATTCTACCTCATAACTTTGCAGCTATTTCAGACATCAGAACATACCCAGATCATATCATTCATACAATAAACATGCATCAATAGATATAGTCTATCCATAATCAAACCATATAAAGATAATCATTCCAAGCCTTGAGATCCCGTTCCATCTTTCATCATCCTCCTCCTGAGTACAACCTTGGTTCAGATCAAGCAAGACATCACCAACCCATAACCTACATCTGGATCTCACACGTCATCATATATTCATCACTTACCCCTCCTTGCACTAATGATCTTCTCCTTATATAGGTTTAGGCTTCTCTCAATACCATGGTCCAAAACCATGTAGAATCAATACCATGAACCCAATACTTGGGGTCATCACTTTGGACCAAATACTATGGACCAAATACCATGGACCAATACCACGGACCAATACCATGGTTTCCGACATGTACGCGCCTTTCCTTTTGAGAACCCGTGTGTATACGCGTACGCGCTTTCTGCTCTACTAACTCGCGTATATACGCACTTTCGTCATAGTCAAGCTGCGTATACCTCTCTCTTGACTTGCTGCATTCTGATCTGTCATCTGATTAAGTTGCCATCACCTGTATCATTCCTCTGAGTGAGTTGCCATCAAGGACAACACCTGAATCATAATGCCAACAATCTCCCCCTTTGGACTTGATGGCAACCACTATACCAAGTCACTCTCCCCCTTTCACATCAAGGACAAAGGGCAGACCAAGATATTCTCTTCCTTGATATACCTTCTGCTGTCCATACTCCCCTTAAGTACATGCTGAAGTTTCTGATTAAGCTCCCCCTTTGTATATGCCAAGGAGTACCAATCTATCCATGCTCCCCCTGACTGTAGGCAAGATCTGCAAAAAGATGTTCTACAAGAAGAACATGACTCTATTATGAATGACCTTCCTATCACCAAAGACTCATACATACATCTATCTCTCAACCAAGTGAGGATATACAAATATTGACTCATCCATCCAACCCAATGAGGATATACCAAAATTTTATACATGACTCATTACATCATCCATCCCATGCATATTGGGGTAACAAAAATACATCATATGACTCACAAAGACCAAGGACCTAAACAGGACCATGATAGTTCTTAGCAGCTATCATATACCATATGATCTATAAGCATCTAGTATCCAAATCTGTAACCTGCAATCCATTCTTTTCGTCAAGCAAGATATGTTAATAAGCATCATCTCCAAGAACTTCTAACCATAATGCCAAAAATGCATTATTTGAAGTATATGCTCCCCCTGAACCAGTGCCATGCCATCATCAAAACTTTTATTGAACCATATCAGACTTCTACACTGCTGCATCTTTCAGAACATCATATACGTGACTCTGCAACATCTAACTTGCGTATATACGCGACTTGTTTTCATGAAAGCCGTTTATGAGATTTGGAACACTGATGTTCCACACTTCCAGCGACCTTTGAATCTGTCATGTCTGTGTACTCTACTATGCCACATCTTTCTGGCTGTACTTCCTTTTTCTTCCATATATTCAACTGTGATGATGTTTTCTTCTTTTGGTTTGGTGTCCATAATCTTCTCTTGCATTCCTTTGCTATGTGTCCAAGTTTGTAACATGCATAACATCTTACATGTCTCATATTCCTTCTATAGCAATCAACAGCCTTGTGACCAAACATATTGCAAGAAAAGTAATATCCCTGAAAGTACCTGGAACGTGAAGATCTTTCTGTGTGATGATCTTGAACCATTATCCTTCTACATCTAGCTGCAACATGTCCAAGATTATGACATACATAACATTCAACATTATCCAATGGAGGAAATAATCGTCTATCACTTCCATAATTAGGAGCAAAAGTTTTCCTTTGAGGAATTTCTTTCCTTGGTTGCTGATGGGATTGACCTCTCATCCTCTTGTTGGGGATTTCAGATTTTGCATTAGAGTCCCTTGTCTTACTTTGTGAACAAGATTCACCTTCAATAGACTCATGAAAACCAAGACCAGTTTTGATAGCAAGAGATCGTTGACTAATTAGAATATCATCCAAAATCTTAGTACTATCTTGAAATCACAATAGTTTATCCTTTTCTTCTAATTTACTTTTCAAGATATTTACCTCAACTTGATGTTGTTCTTCCTTTTCCAAACATTGCTTCTTCAAGGTTTCTTCAAACTTTCTTCCCTTTTCCACTTGTTGCCTTAGTTTGAGAATCTCATTTTCATGCTCTTCATTCAGCACTTGCAGCATTTGACGAACTCTGAAGGCACATTCTAGCTGAACTTTTAAGCTGATAATTTCTTCTTTGAGAGCACTCTCCCTTTTGCTAGGTAGGTCTTGTTGATATATGACTTCATCTGATGCTTCATTTGCTTGTCCATCTTCAATCTGAGGTGATTCAGAATTTGAATACTTAATTTCATTCCCTTCCAGGCTGTCATTGTTCGTTTGAGCTGTCTTCTTCTTTTGACGTGTTTTCTTTCCCATTGTTCTACGGATCTCCTTCAAGCGATCAAGCTTCTACCAAAGGACCTGCTTCGATACCAATTGTTGGAAATAATACTGAGAGGGGGGGGGAATCAGTATTATCACGTCAATAAAACTTTTTCATTTTTCATACTCAGATTCATATACGCGACTTCGGTTAAGGATATCCGCGTATATACGTGACTGTGTTAAATGCAACCAGCGTAC
>APFE030189086.1:186513-222051 GCA_000404065.3 Pinus taeda
CCCCAATTGGATTCTCCAATGAAGAGTTATGCCAAATCTCCCACAGTGACCTGATTATAGACTAATTCGGTAGAGTGAACTTGTACGACGTGCCACGTGTCCCTATTTTGACCTTTGGCACTGAAAAATATATACAAGCAACTACAGTCCATCCTCTTTTTATACCTTCTTACGAAATTTCAATCTAATGCTCAGAGAGAAAGTTATGAAAATTTTCCCCAAGTCACCTATTTTGAATGTAATTCAGGATTCTGCAAAAGGACCAACTTCCTCAGTTCATATCTCCGAAAATATAGCGCAAAAAGCTCTAAAATTTGGACCTGAGATTCAGTGTGATGTCTTCTCAAATGGGTTTTTTTTTTAGCTTTTGAAATGTCTCAGAAAAAATTTATAGTGAAAATGCCACGATGACCTATTTGGGGCATCGAAACCCTAGAATCCAAAGCTCTGATACCAAATGTTATGAAACCAGCTCAAGAAAAGACAGAAAAGATAGATCAACGCCTTACAATTCAGCCTCTTCGAGGGTGAAACCTCCTTTAAATTACATAAATGAACAATTCTTGGATGATTCAAATGACAAAACCTCCTTTCTATATATAAGAGTCTAAGGAGTCACAATATAACCCAGCGGACCTAACAATAATAATATAAAGCCACAAAAATAACAAAAGAGGGATTCTATGGGGCACAATAATAACAATATGGGGACAATAGGGGCACAACAATATTAATAAGGGGTACAAATACAATAGTAATGGGGTAATCACTAGTATTATAGGGACCCAACATCTTTGGTATCCCTCAACCATTGTTTCAGGTCCTAGGGAATATTATTCAAGGCTTGGAGGCAAAAAATATACTTTAGGAGCAATTTTACCTAAGTTTACATGGTGCTATAGGATGCTACATGTGTAACACCCCCTCCCAGGTCTACCCAAAATAACCATGCCAATTAGGGTAAACATGACGAGATATGCTACTACAATCAGATTTGAACTCCTATGTAACCTTAAGGAAGTGAAATCGATGGAACACCACATACAGTCATCCAACATAATCAACATACCCCTCAAGAGACAAGTTAGCCACTCAGACAATCTATCCCTATGTCTCATTATCTCTCTCATGCTAGGGGCAAGGGAGCAAATAAAAACCTAAAGTTGCTCTCACAGGCCTGCTTGCCAGTGACTGTGGTGTAGAATTTCCAGTTTTGTGCTAGCGACCCAGGGAATTGAGCCACTTTTATAGCACATAATCCTGGCCTCTGCCCAGAACTTGTTGTAACTTTTAGAAATCATTAAAACCATGATAACCATGCTGATCAATAAAAAATCACCCTCGAGACTAGGCCTAAGCATCCCCCAACCAGGATAGACATTATTTCAAACACTTGGCATCAATGCAACCTACAGGTCTAGGATACAAGACAGAGCATAAATGACTGAAACAACTTATGAAACATCACCAGAAGGATCACCTCCTTCTCCATTGAACTACTAAATCATCAATTAGGTCTAACATCCATGCATTTAATAGTTTAAAGTAAATATATGAAATAAACATGACATGAACCATCCATTCAACCATGCTTATAACCAACATAAAATCATATAAGTATCATACATATGAAAACCATTAAATCCACATAAAAATACATACAAAAGCAAGAGAACTTAGATTTATTAATCATACGAAAAATGGACTAGGTTCGGGACTTCCAAGTACCACCTAACCATAGACATGGCTGAACCAAATCTCTCTTTCAGCCAGCCACCTTGTTGGGAGTGGGATCCCCCAAGGGAAGTTTTGGGGCTAAAAGCCCATCTTAAGTCAATTTTTGTAATATAATTGTAAAGACTCTGGGTTTTGCGGTTGCGGAGCGTGAAGGTGTTATGTCTGAAAAAGGGTAGTCCACCCTTATTTTGTAAAGTCAGCTGTAAGAGACCTACCCATGGTCTACGGACCATTGAAATGTATAAAAAGAGCTAAGCTCTAAGTAGTTTAGGCATCAATCAATTAGTAGAAGGGCAGATCATGTAATAGAGTGATAGCTCTGAGAAATAAGTCTAAGTCTTGGGTCGTAGGGTAAATAGAGGCTATATAGCTGAGTGCATAGAGGCCTAGGGTAGAAGTCCACAGCTGAGTGTGTGGACCTCTGCAGCTGTGTACGCAGGGTGGACATAGTCTGTAACACTTGGGAGATATTAATAAAAGGAGTTATTCTACAATTTCTGTGTCTTTGTTTTGTTGATGTGTTTGGATATATTATGTATGAATTTCCTCTATTATGCTTATATGATGCACAAATGAATGCAATTACATTGAATAATTGAAAGAAATTACAAATATTTGCTTACGTGGTGATAACTTTAAGAATTTTACAAGATAATAAAATCACTTAGGATAATTGAGAAATCTGCATGGCATGCTGCCATAGTAGTGTGAAAATACCTGAGCCATAGGTTAGGGCTGTGCGAAGTTCAATCATATACTTTTGTGAAGGTATTGAGGACTAGAATAGAGGATTTTTCTTGGAAGACCTAGAGTGAAACCACCTATGCGAAGGTAGGGATAAAAGAAATCAAATGACATCACAACCATCTCAGGGTGCAGAAACTTGGTTCCAACATCCCCCTATACTACTTCGGGTGAGACTTTGGTCCACACTCCATGAGCTGATGCTGAAAGGACCAGTAATGTAGGGATTTGTTTGGCTAATTAGCAGTGAACCTGGGTCAGGTCCCCTCAAGCCAACAAATGGTTCCATTACTGGGACTAGAATCTGCATAAGAGATGTGTGATGTCATATCACTGGAATCCAACTAAGAAGGAGATTAAAGACTGGTTGGATAGAAAGATCCATGAATTCACGACATAAGAGAAAAGAAACCCATGACTGACAAAGGAATAGTGGTTGGACAGATACCTGTACACAGAGATCAACGAGATCCTTTTCTGCTCCTTCCCTATTCAACTATATGAGTGGATCATGAAGCTAGTAGATAGCCAAGGAAGGTGGAGACTTAATGGTCCTATTGTGCGGACCTCGTAGCTAGTGTGAAGGTTGGAAGCATTAGAGGATAAGATCACTCATACTATCAATCATTGGCTTGATCGTCATAGGAGGATTTGTGACTGAATTCGCAGTCGACACCTCAGTCAGCTACAACAAGGCAGAGTGACACTTTTTCAAAGGACCATGAGGTAATTACATAAAATATTTGAATACCTGGATTAAAATTATATTGTGAGAAAAATGGGTTATGCAGCTACCTTGTTGTGTGGGACTATGCAAAGTAGAAAAATTATAGGAATGAAGGGAAAAAGGATCTGGAGTATAGTCCCTTTATTTCACCTTCGCGAGGTGACGAAGAAGGGATAGCGAAGGTTTCCATGTGAAGTACTATTCAGTTAATAAGACAAGGATTCCCGCGAATACCACCTCCTCCCACACCACCTCCAACCTCACCACCCTTACCTCCAACTTCACCCATACCACGTCCACCTCCACTGCAGTTCAGTATGGAAAATATAGTGAAGTTGCATTTGTTCAAAGGCTTGGGAAATGAGAACTCGAACTAATTCTTGTTCATCGTGAGGGATGTATGGGAAGCTCAAGGTGTTATAGATGATCATGTAAAGAAGGTGACACTGATTAGTGCTCTACAAGATCGTACTCTAACATGGTATATTAAGTACTCTAACAACAACCCGAATGCTGGAGTAGTATACATCCAGGCAACACTAAATAGGGAATTTAGTAGGCCTAAATCTGAGGTGTAGTGGATTGTGGGATTCAAAGAGATCGTGTTGCAACCAGGTGAGATGCCTTGGGAACTAGATCAGAATCTGAAATGTACAATTCATGAATCCAACATGAATTTGACAGATGGACAACATTGCAAGTGGTTTGTGGCTTCACTACTACCACACTTAAGGAGTGCGCTATCACAACAAAATATAACAACTCAAGCAGAGGCTTTGGAGATTTCCATAAGACTACACAAAACTCTGATGCAAGATCCTAATCTAGGAGTTCAGTAGATCCATGCGAAACTGATGAATTTGTGCCTTGATATGTAATGTTTGAAGCAGAACAGGATGGTTCTACCAAAGGTACGCAAGGAGGTATAGTGCTTGAAATGCAAGAGTCAGGGTCATGAAAAATACCATTGCCCTTCTTTGCAAACTATATTGCAAGATGAGGACTGATGCCTTTAAGGCAAAAAGCTCAAGCAGGACCTAGCGTAGGGCTTGCATTATGGTGTGCTATCTGTCAGGTAGCTGGAAAATGTGCCACAGATAACTGTCACTTGCTACAGAAGTTTGTATAGACACTGCAACAATTGTTCTGCAACTTTTGTAGGTCGCTAGGGCACAACGAGTGTACTTGTAGGAGGTATGAAATGATGATGGATAGAACTCCCGCCTATAGGGTTTAGACCAAAATGTTTCCCCTTGACCAGAGCATATGAATGGCACAAATAGGATTTGAGGGGCACAGAAGAGGTCGAGGTAGAGGAGGACTTGGTAGAGGTCAAGGAAAGTTGATTCGCTACAATTGTGGAGGACCAGGACACTATGCCCACGGTTGCACTAATCCGACACGTCCATCGTGCATGTATTGCAGACTGTTTGATAATGAAATGGAAGACTATCCTATGCTTATAGCTAGAATATGTGACAAAGAGGTGCTACCACCTCCGCTGACTCAGAACCTGCAGATGATGAGGTTTGAGTCGTGTAAGGAAGATCCAAACATAGATATAGTGTAGATATAGTGCTCAAAAGTGGAATCACGACACGAGATGACAAGGGGAAACAACCAAAGACATTACATGGGTTTACAAAGAACTAGAAAAGGAGGCTGAGTTTGATTTGGAAGCTAAGATGAGATTCGTTGAGGCCTCCACCTCAGGAAGCAAGGATAAGCATGAGCAGGAGATGGACCCCTCTATGCTCAGAACTTTCCTGGAAACCTATATGAAGTTACCGTGTGATAGTAAGGCTGTGAAAGGGTTACAAGAACTCACCAATAGATGTGCTGGAACCGTGCTAGGTGAGCCATATGTAGTACGAAAGAGTGGCAATCATAAAACAAAGATGGGACAGAAGATGAGACTGATCACACAAATAGGAGAGTATGAAATGGATTAGGTCATTTTGGACCTGGGGTCGGATGCGAATGTCCTACCAAATCAGACTTGGGAGAGAATGAGGAGACCTATGCTGCGATGGTCTTCGATTCAATTAAGGATGGCGAATCAACAGAATATCATCCCCATGGGGTGGCTGCAGGGGGTGACCATGGATATTGAGGGAGAGAGCACGTTGGATGATTTTGAAGTAATAGAGATAGTGGATGACAACAATCCCTATTTTCCACTCCTAGGAATTGACTAGGCTACTGATATGAGCAGGGAAATCAATCTAAAGAAGAGAAATATGATCTTTGAGAAGAAATCATCGCGCGTAATGGTACCCCTCGATCTTGTTGAAGGATCGCGCTATACTGAACCTATCTGCAATTATGAGAGTGATGACGACATGGACTATATCTATATGATAACAGTGCGAGACCAAGATTGGGTGAATCCCACTGTGGGTGGATGGATTACATGGGATCATGAGAGTTCATGCACTTTGGACTCCGACGAAGAAATAGAATGCTGGCAGAATTAGTTACATGAAGTAACTACGTTGAATTGCAACATGATGACCTAGTGGTTGCAATGTGTATCGTTAGAGGTAATAAGTCTACCTACTTATGATGGTTTGAATGAGGTAGATATCTTTTTGGATGCATTTGAAAGAGAGGTACTAGAAAAGTAGCGCTTCTAGGCCTTAGACTAGGCACTGTGCGCTACGCCCGCAAGATGGTGGGGTACACACAAGGGAAGCCTTGATGATTGGCATGAGTGTAAGAGGATGATGAGAACACGATTTGGGAAGCCTGAGATGCGATTGACAGGCAAGTATGATGGGCAGAATGATTCTCACGCGTATCTGGCCAAATCGACCTAGGCTTATGGAGAAAAGCCCCAATTTAAGTGGGTGCACCTGTTCTGTCATACCCTGGACGTTATCCCAATGAATTGGTATATAGAAATAGAGCTCCACCATGGGACAAGTGAATGGGATATCCCATGTGAAGGATTCATGATGACATTCAGTTTTGAGGATGGGTTTGATAGTATTGATGAAGCACTACAAGAAGTGAAAGCAATAATCTTTAGGATACCGTAGGATCCTTTAAACCTGATTTGGCCTGAATGGGCTACTCTGCTGACTTGTTCGCTGGAAAATTATAATGTAACTTCTGAAGAAGGGGACAAGGATCTATAGAAGATTAAAATTTAGGAAATAGAAGGTCACCATGAGGTTCAAGGATCTTAGATTGAGAACCCTGATATAACCACGCCGTTGAAAACAAAACAAGTAAACATTGGTACGGAGGCAGAACCCAAATTCGCAAATATTGGAGACTACTGGGACAACTTGATGGTGGATAAGGTTGTTGAACTGCTGCGCGAATGCCAAGACTTATTCCCTACCAAGTTTATGGATTTGAAAGGAATAATCATGGACCTAGGAATGATGAAGATCATGTTAAAGCCCGACGTGATGCCAGTTAAGCAAAGGCCTTACCATCTCAATCCAAAATATAAGGAGAAGGTCTTCTTAGAGCTAGAGAAGATGCTCACCATAGGCATCATTGAGCCTGTGGAAGAATCTGACTAGGTAAGCATAATGGTGGTGCAAGAGAAGAAGCAGAAAACTGAATGATGCTTGTGTACATGATCCTTTCCCGACTCTGTTCACTGATAAAGTGTTGGACAATGTAAGCAGCCAGGAAGCATATTCCTTCACTGATGGGTTCTTTGGGTACCACCAAATCAAAATCATGCTAGAGAATAGGAGCAAGAAAACCTTTACAACTGAGTCGGGCTATTTTCAATACACTGTAATGCCATTTGGATTGAAGAATGCACCTGCAATTTTCTCACGCGTGGTTGTTGCGACATTCAAGGAATTTATTCATAGGTTCCTGGAGGTATATTTTGATGACTAGACTATATTTGGGCTGGTTAAGCACCATGTAGCAAGCTTGCACATGATGTTGGATACCTGTCGAAGATACTAGATTGCACTCAATCTCAATAAGTGTTTGTTTTGTGTTCCATTCGGGAACCTATTGGGGCATGTGGTTTGCAGACAAGGATTGATGGAAGACCCCATGAAGATCACGGTGATACTCAACTTGGAAGCACCAAGTAGTGTGAAATAGTTGCGTGCTACTCTGGGACGTATGGGATATTATAGAAATTTTATCAAAGGTTATGCCCAGATCACCACACCAATGGAGAAATTTTTTAATAAGGACATCACATTCTGCTAGAATGATGACTGTTGAAAGAGCTTGGATATATTTAAAGAAAATATGGTTATCGAGCCGATTCTAGTCTTCTCGAACTGGAAAAAATAATTTCACATACATGTCAATGTGTCATGTATAGTGCTAGGAGTTGTACTGACACATGCTAGTGAGAAGGATTAGACCATCCTATCGCGTTCGCAAGCTATAGATTATCCAAAGCAGAGAAGAACTATTCCACCACTAAGCGCGAGGGGCTAGCTATGGTGTACGTGCTCCAGAAGTATAGACATTACTTGCTAGGAGACCATTTTAAGATGTATATGGATCACACCGTGCTAAAGTACATGGTCAATAAATCTATGTTGGGGGGGAGAATCTAGAGATAGCTCTTATTGTTCCAGGAGTACAATTTTCAAGTTGTTTTGAATCCTAGACGATTAAACGTGGGACCAAACCATCTGTTGCTCATCGAAACGGGGGAGGAACCTACTAAATTGGAAGAAGGATTGCCAGAAACAGAACTATTTGCAGTGCGTGTCATGGATGGTCATTTTGAGGATATAATACACTTCCTAACAACAGGAACTACACCAGAAGGATACAAAGTCCAGCAAAATAAGGAATTAGTGGTGCTCATGGCCGATTTATTTGTCATTGTTGGGCATTTATACAAGATGGGGACTGATGAGATATTGTGACGGTATGTACTTGAGTTTGAAAGAAATAACATCCTCGTGGATGCTCATGGGGATGCTGTGGGAGGACATTATGTAGGGAGAGCAACTGTGTAGAAGATTTTATGTGCAAGGTTATGGTGGCCAACCCTTCATTAGGATTCAAAATAATATTGCAAGGCATGTGATGTATGTCAAATACCAGGTAGGCCATTAGGAGAGATGAAATTCCTTTGAATCCACAAATGACATTGCAACCCTTTGAGAAGTGGGCAATAGCTTTTGTAGGAACCATTCAGCCACAAGGAAAGAGAAGAGCAAGGTACATTATCACTGTGACAGAGTATTTGATTCGTTGGGCAGAAGTGTAGCCAGCGAAGGATTGCATGGGCATGACTACCGCGAAGTTCCTATTTGAGCATGTACTGATGCGATTTGGATGTCTGAATACCTTGATGAGTGATCATGGTACGCACATCCTGAATGAGATGATCAACGCATTGATGGAGGAATTTCAGGTATATCATCAAAAGAGCACACCTTATCACCCACAGGCTAACAGGATAGTGGAGGCATTCAACAAAGTTCTCAAAAACATACTAACCAAGGTTTGCAATTATTTGCGTAGTGATTGAGACCTATGCATACCTGTAGTACTATGGGCTTAACGAACAACATGCAAGAAGTTGACTGGAAAAACCCCTTTTAGGCTTGTATATGGTGTGGAAGCAGTAATGCCAATGGAATACATTGTGCCTAGTCTGCACATAGTAGTGCTCATATGTATAATGGATCACGGAGCCCTGGAGGGGAGGCTCGCACAGTTGGATGAGCTCGAAGAAGAAAGAGTTTTGGCTAGATTTCACCAGTAGGTCCAAAAACAATGCTATAAGGCATGGCATGATTGACAGTTCAAAATGCAAACATTTAAGGTAAATGACCTGGTTCTGTTATATGATAGAAAGTTTGATAAATTTATAGGGAAATTTAGGATGCATTGGTTAGGTCCTTATGTTATTAAGGAGATTACCAATGGAGGAGCGGTACAGCTGGTCAAATTAAATGGAGAACCCTTCCTAGGAAAGGTGAATGGCAGTCACTTGAAGCCAAACACCGACGGTTTGGCCATGTGACTAAATGAAAGTAGCACAATCTTAGCACTCCAGGTAGCTGAAAGGAGGTGCAAGACTATAAACTACACTTCCCGGGTTGGGGAAATGTGTGATTTGAAGATGGTGCGAAGTAAAGACGTGTCACTGGGTTCACGACAATGCGGAGGGAGTTGCATTACCTAGGGAGAAATCACGCAGGTTAGTCGGAAAGTGACCGTTAAAGTCACTATTAATGAAAAGATGTTAGAAGTGAAGCCAAATGGAGTAGGCGACTGGCGTTTTAGACAAAATTTATGGCTTAGATCCTTGAAAATATGCCACCAATTCAACATTAATGAACTAATTTTAGGGGGAATATCAAATTTGAATTCAAATTGCCCTATAAATTACAAGTGGTTGTCTAGCGAAAAACACTTAGCATTTTGAGTATTCAGCAGTTGAGCTCTCAAGTGCCTATGAATTGTGAGTAGTACGAGCTTTTGATAGTTTTTGGGGTATTTGTGACTTTGCTGGCAGACACATAGGAATTCTTACGGAAGATCATGTCAGTGCCCCCAAAAGTTATCAATATACAACAAGTAGTAGAGGATCCATCACAAGAAATGGAGAGAGGGGCCGAAGTAGCTGCCCTAGAAGTGGCTGAAGTAATGGTGGAGGTCCCTAAATCCCCGAGAACATCGAGACCGAAGCCAACCCCAACCAAGAAGACTATGAAAGACAAGAAGGGAAAGTAGCCTGCCATACGAATGCATGCATCACCAAGATGAAACAAACAAAATATCACTACCCAAGGGAAAGGCAAGGCTATAAACCTGCAAGCCGAAGAGGAGGATATCGAAGACATCCCCATGGACGATGAGGATGTGGGAGTGGAAATAAAAGAGGTTGAAGCCTAGGGCGTAGACCATATTACACGATTGCTAGAGTATGTCTCTTTGCTTAAACCTAAGCCCAAGGTCCCAAAGGACATCGATGAAAGTAAGACTCCCTTGCAAACCCCTATGCTACTAGATGAAATCACTTTTGACAGTCCGCGTTTGACATAAGTGCCAATATTGAAGCTCAAAGATTGGGACTTGGCGGACCATGAGAAGTTCCCACACTTGGCGATCAAATAGTTGATGTGCCACATCATAGACACAAATACGAGGATGACTACATTGGAGCTGCGAAGGTGTCTCGGAGGAGTAGACAAGGCAGGATTACTCAACCTTCTCTAGGTGCTGCACTATAACCACACCCCCATGACAGTTTTGGTCATCAAGCAACTGGTGTGCTTGGTGCGTGATGGGTGTCTGTGGCTGGAGGGGCTGATACCCATCACTGATATGATGATTCACAAAATAACGCACCTTCTGTATATGGGTGAAAATCTAGCTATGATCTTTAGCGACAAGGGTGGTGAGAAGGTGCTCGTAGAATTAGTGAAAGAGAAGTTCAAACTGGTGAAGAAGCCATGCAGGTACGCTATCTCTAGCATCTGTGACCCAGCTATGAAGGTGGCAACACAGATCCTTGAAGGGAAGGTGATCTAGAAGTGTTGTGCCAATGAGGTGTTAGCACTTGTTGTCATGCTCGCACAGTAGTACACAGAAGGATTCTAGTTTAACTGGTCAGACTACCTTCGCGGAGAGTTCCTAGCAAACTGTCGCGAAGCACAAGAGGAAAGCAAGACCTTCCACTGTACATTGCTCTTGCTATCGATCATGCTGGTAGCGTGGGAGCTACTAGAGGAGAGGCAATTCCCCTCAGTCACGCTATACCTTCCTGAAGCAGCGAAGTATGCTTCAATGTGGGATACCAAGGATGTGGAGCAAGTTCGGGATAGCAAGATCTTCTGGATCTTGACGGAAATGAGTATTAGGATGGCTATCAATCACAAGCCATGATTTTCACCGATAGTATGCTCTAACCTACAGAGTTATGTCGAGTTTAAAGCTAATTTCCATCTGATATCAATGAGGGCACTGAAGGACCTTGCGTTGAAGTGGTACGATTTGCCTTACCTAGCCACAGATGCTGCCATCGTTGTGGTGCTTGATAAATGGCTGGCGGAGTGGCGCACTACCATGAACATGGCAGTTGATGGAAGTAAGTCTGCTGCACATAAGAAGAAGGAAGAGGTCAAGCTGAAGGTGGTGTAGTTGGTCAAAAAGAGGAAAAAGGAGGCCACAGAGAAGGCCCAAGCAGAACAGGAAGGAAAGGAGGCAGGAAATAGAAAGTGGCACAGAGCGAGGCTCTGAAAAAGGCACACAGTTGCCTTCACCTGAGACTGAAGAGGACGACACAGAGAAACACAATGCAAATCCTTAGGAGATGTCTGCCTACATTAATCGCCTGAGAGAGTTGGAGAAGGGAGGGTCTAGAAAGAAATCCAAGGCAACGAAGACCTCGCTGGACCCTATCACATTGATGGAGGGAGACTTATATGACATCGGTGACACAGTCAAAGATGACACTGCAACATCCCTACAAAAATTTGGAAAGCAACAACAGATCATCCTAGGGGCCATCTAGACCGGGCTGTAGGAGTTGCAGACCCGCACATCACAAGCTGGTACATTGTCCACTAGCTTGGCTATAGGCATGTCAGAGGCTGTCAATATGTTGTGCACGAAGGCTTCCAGTGTGATAGTGTTTCCAGTTGGAGCACTGACCATGGAAAATGAGGCTAATAGGCCCATTGTTAGCACCTTGAAGGGAGTTGGACTGAACCTCGTAGCGCTTCTGCACGAAGCACTCCACCTCTTGTAGGATGGAGTAATTGAAAATCTAAGGGCCCATGAGCACCATGCCCTCCAGGTGATTAGTGAACAAAAGATAAAGAATAAGCAAACGGCCCTATAGAGGAATGTTTCCATCCCCACAGAAGTCGAGGCAACCAGACAGAGCAAGAAGATCATACAAGTCATGGAGGAGGCATGCAGAATGGTCCCAAAGCTGGCCATTCCGGAGGAGGAGCCAGTTGAGGTCTGCATTCTCAAATTGGCCACAGGGGTGCACGACACTCAGACATAGATGATGCGGGTTCAGTTGGAGGTGAATCTACAAATTACATAGCTCCAGTTCGGGGCCCAACCTTCAACACCAACAGAGGTAAAGGAACAAAGGGCATCTACTGTCACAGAAGTAGTCCCAGTGGTGAAGAGTGCAGTAGCAGACCGCAAACAATTCGTCAAATAATCATTTGAGGTCTTGACCAGCTTGCAGGAGGACCCAAACATCCAGTTTCTAGAGACAGAAGTGTGCGAACACCAACAACGCTATGACAAAGTTAAGGGCACAACACGAATTGTTGCGCTAACATAGAGGTTAGGTAAGCTATAGGAAGCCAAGTAACTAAAGGAACAGGTGGATGCAGCGCTGCACAAGGAAGCAGTGTTGAAGGCGTGACTAAATCCCTAGCTTGAGGAAGCTTACGCAGTCATGGGAAACATTGAAGGCAAGCTTACGACTCTGCAAGCGACACAAGAATAAGTTCAAGCTGACAGCACAAGGGAAGTAATCGAGAAAATAGTTGAAGATGTCAAGCAGGTAGCAGCTCAGTGCATGGTCAAAGTTATGGTCATCAAGGTCGAGCTGGACAGGCTTCATGCAGATATCTTCACACCTACCGAGTGACTCGAGGGCGAATCACGATGTTTGTGTTAGGGGCCTGTTGGGAGTAGGATCCCCCAAGGGAATTTTTGGGGCTAAAAGCCCATGTTAATTCAATTTTTGTAATATACTTATAAATACTATGCATTTTATGGTTGCAGAGCGCGAAGGTGTTATGTGTCAAAAAGGGTAGTCCGCCCTTAGTTTTGTAAAGTAAAGTCGGCTATAAGAGACCTACCCATGGTCTGCGGACCATTGGAATGTATAAAAGGAGCTAAGCTCTAATTAGTTTAGGCATAAATCAATTAATAGAAGGGCAGATCATGTAATAGAGTGATAGCTCTGAGAAAGAAGTCTAAGTCTTGGGTCATAGGGTAGATAAAGTCTCTACAGCTGAGTGCGTAGGGTGGACAAAGTCTGTAACACATGGGAGATATTAATAAAAGGAGTTATTATGCAATTTTTGTGTCTTTGTTCTATTGATGGGTTTGGATATATTATGTATGAATTTCCTCTATTATGCTTATATGATGCGTGAATGAATGCAATTACATTGAATAATTGAACACAATTATGAATATTTGCTTACGTGGTGATAACTTTAAGAATTTTACAAGATAAGAAAATCACTTAGGATAATTGAGGAATCTACATGGCATGTTGCCATAGCAGCGTGAAAATACCTGAACCATAGGTTAAGGCTGCGTGAAGGTCGATCATATACTTTCATGAAGGTATTGAGGACATGAATAGAGGATTTGTCTTGCAATCCCTAGAGCAAAACCACTTGCAAGAAGATAGGGATAGAATAAATCAAACAACATCACAAACATCTCAGGGTGCGGAAAATTGTTTCCAGCATCCCCCCATACTGCTTCAGGTGAGACTTCAGTCCGTGCTCCATGGGCTGATGCCAAAAGGGCCAGTAGTGTAGGGATTTGTTTGACTAATTAATGTTGAACCTGGGTCAGGCCCCCTGAAGCCAACACACCCCCGTTCCATATTCCAATCATGAATGTGGGATCTCATAAAACAACCAATCTAAGAACAACCAAGGGAATCCAGAGGTTAAACTACCTCCATCCTCATCAAACTGTGATCACACCAAAATTAGTGCTATGATCACAACCAAACAGAACTTGGAATGCCATCTAGAATCTGTCACTATCCTTGAGGGATTTTCCATCTCCTTGTCTCTCATGATTTACCACAATCCAAACCTAGATCACTAGGCCCTAAACCAAGATTGCTCCCTCAGGCTTTACCATGTATCCCACCAAAATCGGTCAAGAGATTCCTAGGCCTTTGGGAATGAACCTTGAGACCACCTCCACCCTAGATTTTGAAATCCATCTGGAAATTCCAAAGTTCCAAAACCAAAATAAACATCCCACCATACCATGGCATCTAGAAAAAAGTTAGGCTAGGCTGAAATCCATTGTCATAACTCGACAGGACAATTCCACTGACAACAAAAGACCCATACACCAATAGGTAAAGTCATGCATGTCCAAAACATCTAGGAAATCACACATTCAAAAGGCTACCTAGAAGTATTCCTGCTAAAGTTGTTTGATCCTACTTTCCTTTCCTTGTTCCTTGCTTTCTTTTCCTTTCCTTCCTTTCCTTCCCTTTCCTTTACTCCAAACTAGAGTGCTCCAAGAAAACTCTAAGTGACTAAGAGAGTGAGTGAGAGAAAGAATAATGAGATATCTCCAAACTTGAACTCGACAAAAGCCATGAACTAATCCTCAAAATCCTTTTTATGCATGAGGCCTCTAATTTCTTCATTTTCCATTATTTTCCTTCAATTTCCTACTCACATGAAACCTGTGACCTTTTACCTTCCTTTTCTCCTAATTTCCTTTATTTTCATAAATAAATGTGACAAACTACCTTTTTCCCTTTTAATGCCTTTGCCTTAGCCTTTGCTAATTTCCTTAGCTAAAACACACATCTAGTGATGCCCACTAGGATATCTTTTCCCAACATTCAAATTGGAATAAGTGTCCCTTAAACACAGTCTTATTTTTCCTTTATTAACTTGTGTTACATAAAATTTTCACTTGGGTAGTTACAGAACCCTCCCTGTTGGGGAACACCATCCTCAGTGTTAAACCACATGAAGACCTCAGCAAAAATGAGGAAAAGCAAACATACTTCCCATGGAGCTTTATAACTTAGCTCATTGCACTATTTACAATGAAATACTCACACAAAAGAAAAACATCATGAAAACATGACAATATAACAATCATAATAACATGACACACATACCAGTTATTGGAGCTTTATAAATTACCTCATGGCGGTATTTATAATAACCACATATACACATATGTATATTTTGTAAACCAATAAATAAAAGGATACAAGGGGGTCCAGAGGCTCACACCACTACCCCAAAAAGTAATACCAGGATTCACCTCCTTCCCAAGAAGTGCAGAATCCATTGCCATAGTCAAAGTTGCATCCAATGTCCAGTGCTACAATTCTATGCCACTTGTCATCTCAGTGAAAAATTACTGACTCATTGTTCCAGGGTGCACTCCCAATGTGCATCTGATTCCATCTGGTAATGTTAATGACCAAAACCAATATATCTACAACCTTCCCTTCTCTGCTACACAGTTCCTCGAGAAATCTAGTCACCCCCTTCTATACAATCACTGACCTTCCAAGTTCCCTGAAATTCCCTATCCCGGGTGATCCATCCCTTGGCAAGGCTTCCTTGCATCGGAGGATACAAAACCAAGGCATATATCTACCTCAGAACCATCATACCAGTCATAGCATGCTCATGGAAATCAATGGAAACTATTGGGTACCAATGTCCCACAATGGACCTTCTCCTGAAGTGTTTTACCAACATACTACTATATGTTCCAATTTCTTTTGTTGCTGTTAATTCTTGTAGTCAATTTTGGTCACTCAACCGGGCATGTTCATGCATTCCTGTTCCAAGGACATAATTTCCAATAGATACAAAATAAATTGAAATAACTTCAAATAATACCTCATTGGTAGCTCGCCAATAAGGTACACTTGCAATCCTATTTACCTCCTATCACAACAAGTCAAACTAGCATATTTGACCAAATCAACATGTATAAAAATATCACGCCAGATTAGCTCACAACATAACCATTATAGATCAACATCATAACTCACATGTAACCATCATAAATCATAATCATATATCACATATAATCATCATATACCATAGTCATAAGTCACATGCATAATAAAACTAAAATAAAATGTTGATACTTATCCTTTTATCAATCGTTAGCTTCTACATTTGTATTTATTCCATATGCACTTCGAATCGGTTGCCACACCAGAAAAACACCCAATGCCTTCTCCTTGCCATGTGCACATACAAGTAGTGTGCATCACACACATACATCTACACACATGTACAACACCCTGCAATACATGCATCTACACTGGTGTCATATGTATCACATGTACGTGGAACCACCTACACAGCATGTACATAATGCCACATGTACATTGCACCATTGTCGAATGTGTACACAATACAAAATGTACATAACATCACATGCATGACATGTGCACAACACCACATGTACATAACATCACATGCACGACATGTACATAACACCACATGCACACAACACCACATGTACAACATGTACATGAAACCACATGCTCATAACACCACTTGTACAATCATGCACACAAAACCATCATATGTACATAGAACCATATGTACAACATGCATAGAACACCATATGTACATAGCACTGCATATCCAACATGTACATAGCACCATCTTTACACAACACTGCATATCCAAGATGTGAACAACACCATATGCACACAATAATACATATCCATCATGTACATATTACCATCTATACCCAATACTGCATATGCAATGTTTGTACAACACTATTTGTACCATCCTGTACATAACATTGCGTAAACAAGATGTACACATGCTATGTATACATAACATTGCATGCGCACAACATCATATATTCAACATGTACAACATATACAAGATATGAGCAACAATAATACCTCACATCCAAAAGCACACTGTCTCTACCAAGAAACGTTGCTCCCAGTGTCTAGCATATTGCAGACCACACTGCTTTCATTTCGCTGATGTATCCTTCCACATTACCTATCATAAACATAGGAATAATAGAATTATACAATATCAATTCATATGCACATGATATTGACCTTTTATATTTTTCGTGACTACTCTTCCCACTTGATTCCTCATGAAATAAGAATCTCTTCATCCCATTCACTTGCATAAGAAATAATTCCTCCACAAGAATGATCCCTAACAACCCTATTAGACAGTGACAATTATACTTACATACATATATAATCATTAGCATAAAACAATCATCATCCTATCAGACAATGACATACATACATACATATATAATCATTAGCATAAAACAATCATCATAATGTCAGACAATGACATATATACATACATATATGTATACATATGTAAACATCAACATAATCATGATCATGACATAATTACCAGATAACATATGGTCAAGGTTAAGATAACTTCCTTTATTCATGCACACCATGCACAATATTGAGAAAAAATTGTTCCCAACATAGCTAGAGAACTTGATAGCAAAGATCCATTTACTTTACCTTTTCTTGTCACCTTTCTCATGTCTATACTGTCACCATCCATTTACCAGCATGGACCCAACCAATCCAATCAAATGTCATAGTTTTACCTTCCACTACACTTATGCACAGAGCTTCATCTGAGTCTTACCATACATGTTTGTTACCACACAGCTCTCCCAATGCTCCATTAACTTCTTCCTTTTCCAACCAATTCCCAAGACGCAAAACATAAAAGGCAACCCAAGAAACAAACAACAAGAAGATCATGAAAACCCATAAAAACATTACGGCACCAACACAAAGTGGCATAGCTATGCACTAGACACACGCAAAATCACAAATCAAGCACAACGACCGCAAAAGACCAAAAGCATAAGACTAACAAAAAACACCATCACTTAATCCCCATGGTTTCCAGTGCTTCCCAATGAAAGATCAACCTAATCCTTCTTCAAGATTTCATGGAAATTTCTCTTTCCATGCAACTCCTTGCACTATACTACCATAAACACATAATGTCAGTGCATAACTAAACATAACAATATATCAATTACATTATCTTGTCATGCCAAGCTTGCTACCTTGCAACTGAACACATCCATGCCATCTCTCAAGGGACTCCAATTATCTTGATAGATCCACCTCTAACTAGAGACTAGCTAATATACATGTCAAGTACATGTTCACGAATCTAGCACATACCCACATAATGTCAAAAAAATCAAGGTTAAGAGGACTCCCTTTATGCAAAGCATTCACTTGTTTGGAATTAGGGTTTCAAAACCTAGCCAAAGGAATTCTTGTCCAATTCCTTCCTTTTACCTTTTTACCTTGCTGCAATTGAGGCTTACTATGCGTTTTCGCATCACCCGACTATTAGTTATATAAACACATCAATTATTACCTTGTCACGCTAATACCAAGAATTTTTCTTGCAACTACTCGCACATGTCAACCACATGTTCCACATATCAAGACAATCATATATATCAATTTGAAATCAACCTTTACTAGGACTAACAATCATGTCATAATCCATAGTCAACTCATAGTCATCAGTCATAATACATAATGATACAAATATCACATGTCATACTTAAGTACATGCCAGCTATCTCAACTCATATATATTAGCACAATCATATTATAACAAGATCATTTGAGCACATACTCATATTATGAAATTCATCAAACATTCAACCAACTTGCAACATACCATGTTAAATAAATCAACTAGATGAAATAATCAAACAGTTAAGCACGAAATATAAAATAGCAAACTCTTACCTTACTGTGTCTCAAGGGAGCTATCTTGTCTGCACAATCAATCTAGTTATCACGATATAACTTCACAGAATATCAACTCAAACATAAATAAGATCATGATATCCAGAACAATCACTAACTAACATGTTCACATCCTAGCACATAAACAATGATCATTTATGCATAGCAATCACATCTGTACGAACGGTCTAGATTAGTACAACACCATATCACAAATATGTTGGGTCATACCTAAATATCGCAACCATAACCATCTACATAGATAAATCCAACTTAGTTTGATACATTTAACATCAAGGTAAAAATGTTATAACTCTAATCATCAAACTAAATATCATTTAACAACCACAAATTAACCTATAAGATATTTCATCAACAAAATATAACATAATCCTTAAATTATTTAACCTAAGCAACAATAGCAATGAATACAACCATAGGTTAATACCATTCTTGACTAACCAACACATGTGCATATAAATACACTAATCAACTAACATCTATCATGAATGTAACCATAACATCAAAATACATGTACATAGACCTAATGTATATAAAAATCCTTGAGTTACATACCTATATGCCAAAGATACAATACCTGTATGACGATCTTCTCTTAGTCCAAAGTCCAATGCTACAACATCATTATGGTGATCTATATCTCCTGCTCTATCTCATCGAACACAATAACATCATAACATACCAATATCACCATGACTTCATAAGGCATGTTTGATCTACTATTCGTGCATAATTGTAACCAAGACCATACATGCTTGACCACAACCATTACTCCATTGTACACATTTCCTCATGCAACTATCAATCTCCATAAAAAATGCTTAATCAACTACACATACACGTAACCACATGTAGTCGAGCATAAGAAATCAATTCTTGTAAATAACCTACAAGATTGATGCATGTAATCAAATAGCCAAGATTGCAACCCAACATACAAGGATGTAATCAAGATGCATATAATCATGTAACCAGTCATATACTCTTGAAGATGCATTCCATAAAATCAACATCAAGTTCCTCATGATAACCTTACTACAACCATGATCAATATGATGCAGTGAAACAAGTACATGGAACACAAGTGTAAGAGCCACACACGCAACTGTATGCATGCATGACCAATACATTCACCCATATCTATAGCACTAGGTATGACCCAAAGAGAGCATAACCATGCTTTGATACCACCCTGTGGTATTAATTATGACCCAAAGAGAGCATAACCCACTATGATACCAATTTGTGGTATCAGATATGACCCAAAGAGAGTGCAACCCACTTTGATACCAATTTGTAACACCCCCTTCCAGGTATACCCAAAGTAACCATGCCAACATAGGTAAACATGAGGAGAGATGATACTACAATCATATTTTACCTCCTATGTCACCTTAAGAAAGTGGAATCGATGGAACACCACATACAGTCATCCAACATCATCAACAAACCCCTCAGGAGACAAGTCATCCACTCAGCTAGCCTATCCCTAGTTCCCACATCTCTTCGATAGCTCTTAGGCCTTAGCCACTCTCATGCTATGGGAAAGGGAGAGATAAACAACCTAAAGTCACTCTCACAGGCCTGCTTGCCAGCGAGTGTGGTCCAGAATTGCTAGTTCTGTGCCCACAACACCCAGATTTGAGCCATTTTTCTAGCGCAGAATCCTAGCCTCTACCCAGAACTTGTTGTAACTTTCAGAAATCATTAAAAACATGATAAGCATGATGATCAATAAAAAATGACCCTTGGGACTAAGCTTAAGCATCCCCAACTGGGACTGACATTTTGTCAAATACTTGGCATCAATGCAACCTATAGGTCTAGGATACAAGACAGATCATAAATGACCGAACAACTTATGAAACATCATCAGAAGGATCACCTCCTTCTCCATTGAACTATTAAATCATAAATTAGGTCTTGCATCCATGCATTTAATAGTTTCAATTAAATATATGAAATAACCATGACATGAACCGGTCATTCAACCATGCTTTTAACCAGCATAAAACCATATAAACATCCAAGATGTGATAGCCATTAAATCCACATATAAATCTGTGCAAAAATGACAGAACTTAACTTTATTAATTATATGAAAAGATGACCATGTTCATGACTTCCACGTACCACCTAACCATATACATGGTTGAACCGAATCTCTCTTTCAACCAATCACCCTGGTGCCATATTCCAAGCATTAATGTGGGATTTCATAGTGCAACCAATCCAAGAATATCCAAGGGAACCCAGAGGTTAAAACACCTCCACCCTCATCAAACCGTGATCACACCAAAACAAGTTCTCTGATCAAAACCAAACAGAACTTGGAATGCCATCCAGAATCCATCACTATCCTTGAGGAATTTTCCATCTCCTTGTCTATCAGGCTTTACCGCAATCCAAATCCAGATCACTAGACCCTAAACTAATACTACTCCCTTAGGCTTTACAGTGTCTCCCACCAAAATCAGTCAAGGGATTTCTAGGCCTTTGGGAATGAACATTGAGACCACCTCCACCCTAAATTCTGAAATCCATCTGGAAATTCCAAAGTTCCAAAACTGAAATAAACATCCCAACATACCATGGGATTTGGAAAAAGGCTAAGCTACGCTGAAATCCACTGTCATAACCTGACAAGACCATGGAACTAATAGCAAGAGAACCATACACCAACGTGCAAAGCCATGCATGTCCAAACCAGCTAGGAAATCTTGATTTCCTTTCCTTGTTCCTTGCTTGCTTTTTCTTTCCTTTCCTCGCCTTCCCTTTCCTTTGCTCCAAACTAGAGTGCTCCAAGAAAATTCTAAGTGACCAAGAGAGTGAGAGAGAGAAAGAATAATGAGAGAGCTCCAAACTTAAACTTGAGAAAAGCCACGAGTTGATCCTTAGAAGCCTTTTTATGCATGAGGCCTCTAATTTCTTCATTTTCCATTATTTTTCCTCAATTTCCTCCTCACATGAAATCTGTGACCTTTTACCTTCCTTTTCTCCTAATTTCCATTATTTTCATAAATAAATATGCCAAACTGCCTTTTTTCCTTTTAATACTTTTGCCTTAGCCTTTGCCAATTTCCTTAGCCAAAGCACACGTCCAATGATGCCCACTAGGATATCTTTGCCCAACATTCAGCTTCGAATAAGTGTCCCTTAACCATGGTCTTATTTTTCCTTTATTAACTATTATTACATGAACTTTTCACCAGGGCTATTACAACATGATTCCTATAGGATTGCTTAGGATGCTACAAGATTGCCCTGTTTTACTACACAACTAGATCTGTGAGCATTTTGAGGGTGGTAAAGGTGGTCTGAAGGTATCAAAATGTATTGGAGGTTAGTTTAAGGTTGTGTGAGGCCTTTTCCAAGCCTACTACCATTTAGGGTCCCATCTTGCGCTAAAATCAATGAGCATGGTGGCCTTCAATAACCCAACATTATTTTCTCATTGGACAATGTTTTTAGAGATTTTCGAGGTGAGAAGAAAGAGGTTGATGGTGGGGAGTGGATTGTTAATGACAATGCCAACCTTGCAAAGAAATAGTAGTACTTTCACACTAGACAAATGATTTTTTTACAACTTGAAAAGAGTTCCAAACTAATAGTTAAATTGAAAAAAAATGGAAATAACCAAGAAGGATAAGTTGAATTTTATTCAAAATATATCTACTACATCAAAATAAAATATGAATTTTAGCATGCATAATAACTAAATCCATAAGACAGTATGATTTGCAAGCTCAAAGAAGACCTATGTGTGAAAAAGACAAAGTATGTAAAAAGGGGCAAATTAAAAGACCGAACTATTGCAAGAGAAAACAACTATATATTTTTGTCTTTCTAATACTATATCTCCAACCATGCATCCCATAAGAGAAGCAATTTGAAGACATGCACAAGAAATTTTTATAGGCAATTATATTAGGAAAATAAGGAAAGTATTGCTAGGAAAGCAAATTCATGAAATAAATATACAAGTTAGAGAGACTAGAGCCTCTGGGTTGGGCCCTAACCGAAGGGGGCTCAACCCTCTGAACAAACTCAAATGTGGATCAAAAATGGGCTTTTAATTAATGTGAAATAGTGCTCAAGTACATCAGAAAGGGAAGCAACAATTTATTAGATCCTAATAGTCTCTATCCTCCTAACACAAATTGAATCCTACTAAGCCCTCAGGCTTCCTTATTTATAAAAAAATGACTAAGGGAAAACCTCCTTGGAAAGGGGGTTCCTTCCTTCCAAAAGTCCTGAAAATATGGATCTTGCTCTCTATAGTCCTCGAGTTCATTAGCTGTCAGAGGATTTTCAAACTAGAAGTGAGTAAATGTAGGGAGAAAGTTGAAATTTGGCTGAGAAAATGTAGGAGACCATCCTCCTACATCTCCTATTTACTTCCAATGTATATTTGCATAGTAAATGCATTATAATGCACTCTTTTCTTGCAAATTAACCACATTAGGCCACAAGACATAATAATGATCCTCTAGTCTTCCCAATAACCACATGATATTTAAAAATATGCCATTAAATGTGAGTAAAGAGGTATGTATAGGTGGAAGTTAGGATAGATGGGAATTATTATTTACCTATAAATGAGGCCCATCATGACCCATGTGTTGAAGTTGTTTCTTATTCTCTGAGAAACTTACTCACTGATCTATACTTCATGCATGACTTGGTCACCCCTCTGACATCCCAAGGCATTTCAGATGGTGTGCCTTCTTGTCTATAAAAACCTACATATACCTCTATTGCTTCCCACTCCCTATTTTCCCCTACCATATCTCTTCTTTCTTTTAAACCCAATAACAAGCGAAGGACTAAGTTTTAGCCCTATGTAGTTGATCTTCAATCTCTGAACAATCATCTTGTAGAATGGGGTTCTCTCTAATGCATTCCTCACCCTCTCAAGGGAGTGGTATTCCCTCATCTTCAGGCTATGTGGAATATCATGCCATCTCCTTTGACATGCGTCCAAACTCTTAGTCCCCAATAGCCTACAACTATATTCAAAATGTAGGCTCTTGTTTTTCTAAATAGCAAGGGGCTAATTGAGTGTCTGTATAGAAGAGGCTATGATTTGTTATGACAACCCTTGGACTTGTTAACTATTATATGATATATAGAGGCTCATATTATTGCTTATCCATAACCTTGTTTAATTCCTTAGCCCTTTCTTCCTCATGGGAAAGCCAAGACGCTATGACCATTAGTTTTGCATCCCACAATATTAAATTGTTGCCAAAAAAATTCATATATGTGAGGATCATATTGTGCATGTAAAATTTAGCTAATTTGGCCCTATCCTTAATGTTGACCTATTGATAAAAATCAATAAATTTTTTATAATTATGAAAATAGAGAGAGCCATATTATGCCAACATTTTGATTTGAAATTGCAACCATATTGTGCCATTGTTCTTTGAGGAATATTGCATATGACTTGTATTGTTGTCTGCATTGAATGGCCTCTATAGCTAATCTTACCATGGTAGCAAATTTTGCTTCTCTCTCCTATAGCTTCTTCCTCATTGTTGAATCTCTTAATCTGTAACACCCTCCTCCCACATCTACCCAAGTAACCATGCCAACTAGGAAAACATGCAACGAGAGGCTACTATGATTGGATTCGACCTCCTATGTGACCTCAAGGAAGTGGAATTGACAACATAAATCAACCAACCTATCCACATCAATAATAGAACCCTCAAGAGACATGTCAGCTGCTTAGACATCCTATTCCCGGGTCCTACTAATGCTTCTCTCATGCTATAGGCACGAGAGCATCTAGAAACCCAAATTCACTCTCACAGGCTTGCTTGCGAATGACCAAACACTAAATTTGTGAGTGTTATGCTAGCAACCTCGAGATTTGAGCCACTTTTTCAAGCCCAGAGCCCAAGTCTTTGCCAATAATGGAATGATAGCTTAAGATCAGTCAAAGAACATGGAAAAACTGGTGCAAACACAATAAGTTAAACAAGTCTGACCTTAATCGGACCCCTACTAGCCATGTTAAACATATATACCTCCATGCGGTACTTCCATGCAACATAATTGGAGCTTCCCTCAAGGTCATACTCGAGCCTTAGGCCATTAAAATCCATCTTCTCAGTCCTGAAGAAAACCTGCAACCTGAACCTCAAATTCAAATCTCCTTTGAGGTTCAAGATTGAATCCTTTGACATATTCGTCACTCAATTGTCATTAAGCGATGGGTTTTCTCAAAAGTGCTTCACATCTATAAACTTTACTAGAGTTGTTATTGAGTCTTTGGATGTGGTTATCTTTTCAAAGCACACACATACAAGAATAAGAGAAATAATATGCCTAACTAATTTCAAGTTATCTTCCTACGATGGTGTTCCCTTCCATAAACTTGACGACTCACTCTACTTCTTTCTAGTGAACAAATTTGGGACTTTTCATGAATTGTGAGACAATTTCAACCCCATAACTATCAGTTTCTTATTTAAAGTTATACCCACTAGATTAGAACCTGCACAAGGAGAATTCCATTCCCATTTCAAAATAACCTGCAATCGACTTATACCATGATATTTAATATTTTATGTATTTCTTTGATCCTTGGCCTATGACATAAAGATGCAACAAGTTACCTTTCATTTTCTATACTAACAGTCGTAAACAATAATAAATTATGCCCAAATCTGTCATTTCAAATTATCTATGCATATCACCTTTTGGTTTTTCAATTATCGAAGTTGTTACCTATATTGATGAGATAATCAAAAACCAAGGCCACAGTGACAATATCTATTAGAGTTTTATCCATGTTGCACTAAAGATGTTTTTCCTTCATCAACACTACAATACATTGTAGTTTCCATTCAGCAGAGAAGTGTACCCAGTAGCAGCCTTGGTCTATGTGAAAATGGGTTTAATTCACAATAGACTTTATCTATTATTTTGAAGGTGTTTCTCCTTCAATAATACTTCATCTCAGTAGATCCTTTCAATCTACACCTTTAGCAAATGCATACAGCCTTGGGGTAGATGCCATTGATTCTAGTTTTTGTTTGAGGGTATAGCAACGATGAAAGAATCACATCAATTTTAGGTATCTTATTGTTGTTGTATGAAATCATGCTTGTCTAGTGTTTCCCAAACTTATATAGAGCCATATTTATTATACTTTTATAGTTTGAATTAGATCTCACTTTTCTTAATTTAGGTGTTTTTCTTAGTAGTATTTTATGCACAAATTTATCTTTAAGAAAAGTGCACAGTAGAGAAGGCTTCTATATTTTGAGTAGGGGACACTCTTCTAGGTAGGAGGTAGTCTATTCTAGGGAGATTCTGTCATGCATGTTACGTGCTTTATCCTAGACAGAGTTCCAAGTCCTTACCTCCTTGAAAACGTCCTTGCCAGACAAGACACCGTTGGATAGAGTTCCAAGCCCCTAAATTTACCAAAAACCCACCTGACCCTAGCTATCTAGCCTAAAATCCTTTACATTCCTTTCATCTCTTGACTATGATTTCATATAGAGAGCCCTCTATGGTTTGGTAGGGCTAGCTAGCAAACTAAAAGCTTGGTTTGTGGTTACCTCCGTCGATCTCTTCATCAACTTGGGAAATTATGGAGGATAACAGAGGGCATGTCACGCGGAATTAGTCGATCTTGCGGACAAGACAGACCTTCCTAGAATCTAATGAAGACCTAATGACAAACAAACCAACTAGACACTATCTTTCTCTAAATGCGCTTTATAAATAGTGGTAAACAAATGTGTTAAGGCCTACCTCATGTCCAACACAAGTTTGGAGATGCCTTCGCTCCTTTGATCCAAGTAAGTTCCTTTGTCACAAACCTGCAAACACAAACAAGGCAAACGATTAAATAGCACCTGAATAACCAGTATTATAAAACATATTTTAACATGAAAGTCAAGGAGTCCATGAAACAAATAACATGAGATACTTGTTGAGAAAAATGAGCTTGATTGTATTAATTCAAAAGAAAAGAACCTTACAACCTTTGCATTGACGCTGTACAAGCTCCTTCCAGGGTCCAACAAGAAGTCTCCTCTACTTTGACAAGCTTCACTCACTTCCTAATGGGGCCAAAAAGGTATGTGATCTCTCCTCTTAAGCTCAAATAGGAAGTCTTGATTTCACTAGCATTTACCCTCAAAAGTTCAGCTTCTAACCTCCCTGGCCACTGACCCAATGCCTCAATTTATAGTGCAATGGAGATCAGTTACCAGCTCCTCCTTCAAAGGGATAGAGTCCTCCTTCAAAGGGATAGCTCCTCTCAACAAGGGATTAGTTCCTCCTATGATGGGATGCATGAACCACTTGGAGCGAACAATCCACGTAACAAATGCTTCTAGAAAACTCTAGAATTAACCCAACATGAGTTTTTTCAGATAAAGATTGCACCTTTTGACTTTTACAGGGGTACGCACCTTCCCCTTTACATACAGAGCATATAAGTACGCAGATACCTTGAACAAAAGGTGCGGGCCCATAGGCGAAAGTAAGAGAAAGTGCGGAACCAGAGTTACATTGCTTTTTTGATGTCTTTCTCTCTTTTCTCAAGCTTGTTTTGAAGAGCCGAGGTTTAAGACTTGCTTAGGAAGCTGGTATAGGTGATGATAGGCCTACACCGACTGTAAATAATCAGGGTGACGATATTTTTGTGTAACAGATTGCCCCCTAAAGTGCGAAGTCTGTAGTATATGAGGATTTTTCATTTATCATATAGGAAGATTGAAGTGCTTTATCATTTCGAGGATCATCTTGCGGAGAGCCCGGTCGGAACCTATAAAAACATTCAATGCAAAATATATATATGAGGTCATATCATCGCTGAGGTAGGCATTCCCATACTCAGATAAAAACTGACTAAGAGACTGAAAAACTGACTAGAAGACTAACTACTTCTCTGATATAGGAATGATCTCGTAACACATCATAAGTACAGACACATGTGGACACAGTATGGAAACAGCCATCTGTTTATGAATAGTCCATAATATAATGAATATAAAATTCCTCGCAACCTAGATGGTGGAAACTAGATCCAGGGTCTTCATTTCTACGTCTCGAAACAGTACGATTCTATCCATGCGATTGAACGTGTCGAAGTCAAACATGGTAGAAACCGCTTGATTACTAGTCAATGATGTAAACTGTTAACAAGCGTGAGAGAAACCACCAATAATGACAATGGCTCTCAAAGTACTCAGCACAATCCATGAAATGTGATAAGATATGTTGATGTCGAACATGTCATGGAATCCTTTGATCGAAAGTCGATGATGTAAACTATCGTCAAAGGCGAGAAACCTGCCATTGAGGCATGCAGATCTCAAGGTACTGACGATTCCTAGACCATCTTTCTAGATAATGAGTCGGAGTCGATAGAAAGTGATCCGTCGTAAGCAAGCTCATGACACGAAATCATAGATCAAGTTGAAGAAATTTAGTTGCAAGAACTGACCCAGGGATGGTTAAGATGGATGACAAACATTTTGCAGATGAATGGCTTATTTGCATTGAGCTCTTGAACACTTAACGACACGACAGATGGTTTGGTGATGATTGACCCAAAGTTAATACCCAGAAACTGGCTGAAGACTTTCAATATGGTTCGATCAACTGTTAGGTAAAGGATTTCCCAACTCAGGTGAATGAAAGTGTCGTGTTCAAGAGTGGTTATAAATTATGACAAACAGACTCACTTTTCTCTCTTTTCCCCCACCATTTCTGGCAAGTACCTCTTTATTTTTTACAAGCTTGACGAGGATAACATATGCTTGATTATAAGCTCACCCTTCGAGTGAGTCCAACTTAGTTTAAATGCGAACCCTAAGAAGGAGTGGTTCGTTCCTGTTTGTAATAGAACAGGTCCTTTACTGTCGAATTTTAACGAGTCCAGTATAGGAGAAACTTTGCGTTTTTCATTTTTAGAGAGTCTAGAAAAACTAAAGAAGACTCTAGGGTTTGACTTTTTCATAAATTTGTGTCTCCCAAGCCCGAAAAAGTATAAAATAATACTTGAGATAACCACTTCATCTTTTACGACCAAGGAGTACTTTTCGTTATTAGTGCCTTTGATCCAAAAAAGTAGAAAAGCGACCAAGGACACGTCGTTTTATAACCAATATCGAATTTAAAACGACAAAAATCCGGCGATCTTTTTATGTTTTTACAGTCGAAAAAGAGTTGCAAATTGACCGTCTTTTAATTCCGTTTTAACGAGTTAAAAAGAGAAACTCGGAAATCTTTTCATGTTTTAGGAGTCAGAAAAGGGCTTAAAAGGTGACTCTGGTTGAAAATGATTGATTTCGCCTGAATAATCTTGTTATCTTGCACAAAAACACGAACATTACTCATACCTGCTTGAAAGAGATAAAAATGTCGAAATAATACCTTTTTAAAGTGAAACATAAACAAATTTGCATTTATTTACTCAAAAAAATTATAAAAAGGGGTTTTTACAATTCATTTTTACCATTTGTGATTTGGGTGAGGAAATAGTGCTTTTGCTTTGAAAACTTCCCGAGAGGATTGCGGAGAATCCAATTGTTGGAATCGAACGTCGTCTTCACCAGGTAACCCACATCATCCTCTTGTTTTTCATCCGTTTAGTTTTTCATTTTAGTCATTTATTTGATCCTTTAGGAGGGTTTTTGGGTGAAAAACCCACGCTCGGGGTACGCAGGTCCACCACTGCGAACCTGCAGACCCCGACTTTTTCTCCATTGGGAAAAAGGTCGAGGTCCGCACCTTCCCTTTGGACAAAGTGCGGTACCACGCACTGTGTCTAAAGGCAGGGTGCATACCCTGGCGCAAGGGTTTTCAACCAAAAATTCTCAAAATTGGACCAAAGAAAAACTTTTCTAGCATGCTAATTGTTCTTTTGGCTTGATGTAGGGAGTACATCATGCTGGATTGGAGAGAACGCGAGCATGAGGATGTAGATGCAGCCGCATGGAATCATCAACCTTCGTTGGATGCTTTGAGGGTGTGCGGACTGTACAAATATTGGGCCATTCCTGGCATGAGGGTTCAGGTGGACTTCTTGCAGTCGATGGTTGACAGGTGGAACGTCCAAGACCAGTGCTTCTTGATTGGTGGCCACCAGCTCGAGATTGAGCTGGCGGACATATATTTTTTGATCGGTTTGCCTAAGAGAGGCGTTGACTTGACCCTGTTTGGGGCTAGGGCGGGTGGCCAGTCCGTCGATAGCCTTCGACTAGAGTACTGCAACAGGTAGTCTCGAGACAAAGGGATAGACATCAACTGCATAACCCTTCCTGAATTGAAAGTAATTGCATTCACTGTTACTCGACTTTGCGGGGATGCCACTTTGCATATTGCCACCGGACCCCAAATGCAGATGGTAGTCGATTGCTTTCAGGGCACCGTTTTCAACTGGTGCGATGCTGTATTGGCCAACGTGAAGGGCCAATTGACCAGGGCCAAAAACAGACGGCTAAATACTTTTGGATATGGTGCTATAGTCGTCAGCTTTGGCCTAGAGCAGATTCCTATGCTCATCCCACAGCACCTCACAGTTGTAGCTGGGCATCCACGAGAGCCTAGACTGATGCGATGGGTTGCAGTTACAGCTCGTCATCCTGACGAGGGGACCGAGGTCATCCGGTTCAAACCTGAGTTCTTCCAGTGGTTGGAACATCAGGTCTTTTCTATTCAGGACTTTCCATATACTGGGATTGATTTTCGTGGAGACCCAAACATGGCTCTTCCTCCAGGAGAGCAGTGGGATGACTCAGGTAATCATTTTCAACATTTTCCTAATGTTAATTTTTATTTTTTTCTATATCATCTCAAAACTGATAATAATAATTTTAAAATGCAGATGTGGGTCCACAGCAGCCAGCCGCTCTCCAGCCTTTCGAGAGAAGGCAACCACTTGCACCAGCTCTAGCCCCACAGGACGAGTCAGCAGAGACCTTGGCTGAGTTGGAGAGTCACCTAGAGCGCTTGACAGGGGATATTCCCGAGACGAGCATAGATGACATTCCTCGTCGGCTTCAGCGCTATGTGATTGGAGTCCCAGGACCTTTTAGGAGGTTCCTTTGTAAGGTGGCTCGTAGAGTGGTTTCGTATCGAGATCATCACCAGTGATGGGATGATCGCTTATGTAGTCACATATGACATTTTGTTTTTTGTACTTATCATTTTTTCCGATCATAAGGTGTTTTTCAACCTATGATCGAAGACGATGTATTTTTTGACACACTCCTATATATATATGATATCGTTATTACTGGCTTGTCTTGTTAAACATGTTATGGAATGTTTTAAATTTACTTGTATGATTATCGCACATGTCTACTTAACACTTGAGAAGCAACTGCATCTGCTAATGTATTTAAAGATCTTGGAATATGCTGATATTCAATGTAATCAAATTCACGTTCCAAGAGACGCACTCTTAAAAATAATCTTAATAAAATTGGATTTCTAATGGTGTATACTCTATTAGGCTGTAATACAACAAGTTCATAATCCAACCTCACTATCAAACTGCGAATCCCGAATGAAATAGATTCAGATAATAACTCCACCACTGCACTATATTCTGCAATGTTGTTCGTTGTTTGACCGAGGCTTACCCCATGCATAGATAATAACTCGTTAGAGGGCGAATAGATAACCCAAGCTGTGGAAGAAATGTTCCATGTACTACGACAAGCGCCATCAGCATAACCAATAAATGTTTGAAGAGGCATCGACATTTGCGACATCAAACGTAAAACCAAGATAAGCAGGAATAACGACGAAAAACTCAACCTCTAAGCTAAGCATACTTTAATCTAAAACAAACTAGCTAAAAGAAAAACTAACCTAACTAACAAGTCTTCACACTCGATTTAAGCATAATATTTCTTCAGGTAAAGACCATTTTTGGGTTTACCTAAAGAGACCCCGTCAGATTCTACAACTCATATGCCCCTTTCGCTAGCTTTCGCTTGACAACAAAAGGACCATGCCACATAGGCACGAATTTTCCAGTGCCCAATTTATCATTCACTTGATCGTACAAGAGGACTAATTCTCGTTCCGAAAAATTTCGAGGGGTTACATTTCGATCATGCTGAGCCTTAATACATTTGGCATGAGATTCGATCGCTAATGCAGCATCGCGGTGATTCTCATCTAGCTGAGCTAAGTATAATAAACGTCTTTCCTCTTTGTAAGTAGCTAGAAGTAATTCGATGGCCATTTGCAATGACGAGATTTCGCATTCAATAGGTAGCACGGCTTCCAAACCATAAACTAGTTGGAAAGGAGTGAACCTTGTTGATGTTTTGACTGAGGTTCGGTATGCCCACAGCGTTGAGAATAACATGTTATGCCAGTTCGACCGATGAATCCCAATGATCCATCGGATCATGATGACTAAGACTTTGTTGATGGATTCAACCAGACCATTAGCTTGTGGATAATAAGGAGTTGAACTGTCTTGACACAAGCCAAGCTGGTCTGTAAGTTCTGTCATCATAACGTTTCGAAAATGACGCCCATGGTCAGTGATAATCACTTGTGGAACACCAAACCTAGCATTATATGATTGAATATGAAAATTGCAGCTGTTTTGCCGTCTGCCTCAAATGTAGGCATCGCCTCGGCCCACTTAGTAAAATAATCTACCGCGAGGATAATGTACACATGCCCCCCTGCCGAGTGAGGGTTACATGTAATATAATTGATACCCCATTTGGCAAAAGGACCAACGGCAATTATAGGGTGAAGAGATGCAGGTGGAGTGCGCATATTTCGATAAAAAATTTGACAATTGTGGCATTTTCGGACCGCAGTAATACAATCTTTGAACAAAGACGACCAGAAATAGCTAGCGCGCAATATCTTTTGGCCAGTGGCATACCCAGGCATATGACCGGCACATGCTCCAGAGTGACAGTCATTTAAGACCCTCTCGGCTTCCTCATGAGTGAGACAACGTCGAAAAATAGAGTCTGCCCCCAGGCGATAAATAGTATCTCCAATAATTTTGTATTGCTGGGATTGGAATTGGATTTTTCGACGGTCGGATCGTGAAATATCGGGCCGAAAGGTTTGGGTTTGGAGATAAGTGATGATATCTCCATACCACGGATCTAAAGTGCTGATCAGAAACAAGGATTCATCCGCGATGGGCTCCTCCGCCACAGTTTCGAAATCAACACGGGGAAAGTCACACATAAGTTCTGCGAAAACTAGAGATTTCTTCGACTTGGATTTTTCAAATTCCAAATCAAACTCCTACAAGATGACAATCCATTTGGAGTACTTGCCCCCCAGCAATTGTTTGGTCAAATATATATCATGGGGTTGCAATCCGAAATGACTTTAGTTTTGCGTAGTAAAATGTAATGACGAAATCTTTGGACATCTTGAACAGCTGCCAATGCCAACTTCTCCACATGTGAATATTTTAACTCAGTGGGATTCAACGTGCGACTAAGGTAATATATCACATGTTCCGTACCGAATTCATCTTCATGAACTAATACCATCCCAATGGTGGAATATGAGGCGGCGAGATACAAGTAGTAATCCTGATTGTAGTTGGGAGGATGCAACAGCGGTGCATGAGTCAACGCATGTTTTAACGCATCAAAATATTTCTAAGCTATCTCGTCCCAAAAGAATGAAGAACTTTGTTTCAGCAATCGGGTAAAACCCTTTGTAATCTCTGCGTAGTTAGGGATAAATCGACGTAAAAAGTTTGCTTTCCCTTGCAAACTTTGGAGTTGGCAAAGACTCAAAGGAGGAGGCAATTTGATAATGGCTTCAACCTTCGAGGGATCGACACGAATGTCGGCTTTCGAAACAACAAACCCCAGTAACCGACCCGTTTCAATACTGAAAACACACTTGTGGGGGTTCAACCTAATCTGATAATGCCTACACCTCATAAAGATTGCTCTTAAATGGACGAGATGATCAGCTCGATGTAACGAATGAGTAGGCAAGTCATCGAGATAGGGTTGCACAATGTGCTTGATATCATGAAAAGCATAAGACATGGCCCGTTGAAAAGTTGCGTCGGCGTTCTTGAGCCCAAAAGGTAATTTGCAATAAGCAATTGTACCCCATGGACAAATGAATGTCGTTTTTGGTTGATCAGCAGGTATAATATTGATTTGATTGTATCCGGAAAAACCATCCATGAAGGAGAAAATTTCACTGCCGGCACAATCATCAATAATTTGATCGATATAGGGTGTAGGATAATTGTCTTTTGGACATGCTCAATTAATATCCCTATAGTCGATACAGATTCTTATTGTCCCTTGCTTTTTATTCAGGAGAACAATATTCAATACCCAATCCGTTAGCGGGATCAGATAAATGAAACCTACTTTCAACAGTTTTTCAACTTCTGCTTTAATCGCAGCAGCTTTTCGAGGGTGAGTTTGACGCAAACATTTCCGAATGGGTTTATCATCCGAGTAGGTTTTAATTTCATGAATTACGATTGCTGGATCGATTCCTGGCATTTCCTCATAGGACCAGGCAAACACGTCACGGAATTCTTGAAATAGGGCCTTGTATGTTTTGATTTCATCTTCCGTACAAGAGGCACCTATATGAACGTTTTCAATAATTCCAGGCTTAACTGAAATATCAAGGGGAATAGTTCTAGAAATATTTCCCAAGTTTAACTCGGAATTGGGATGTTTCATTGGATTCTGAGCGTCCTTAACATATTCAGTCATAAAAATGGATGAAAAATCATTTTCAAAATGATCACCCTCGGGTAAAAACGAAGATCTGTGATGAAGATCTTCCCATGGTAACTCATCGACACATAGGATTTCACGAATTTTCTCATCAGTTTGAACAAGTTCAGAAAACATTATTGAATCTAAGTTTGATGTCGAAAGTGATTCCTCATGGACCACATTCATTAAATCAATTTGGGTTGATGTTGTGTCGGAAAACGACTGCACGGTCTGATACGCAAGTTCATACGGACTCAAAGGCATAAGAGTACCAAATGAGTCTATCTCAGATTCAGAAGGTATGATCCAAGGATCATCATTAACAATGATTTCTGATGAAATCATATGAATGGTTGCAGTAGAATATAATGCGTTGATAGGAGGAAAAGGAAAATTGTCCAGTAAATCGGAATCTTTAACTAATCCTACTCCAACATCCTTATATGGGATCGTCGCTTTACCAACATGCTCAATGCTCTCAGCAGAGGCTTGTCACGCGGAATGAGTCGATCTTGCAGACAAGATAGACCTTCCTAGAATCTAAAGAAGACCTAATGACAAGCAAGCCAACCAGACACTATCTTTCTCTAAATGTGTTTTTATAAATAATGGCAAACAAATGTGTTTAAGGCCTACCTCATGTGCAACGCAAGTTTGGGGATGCCTTCGCTCCTTTGATCCAAGTAAGTTCCTTTGTCACAAACCTGCGAACACAAACAAGGCAAACAATTAAATAGCACCTGAATAACCAGTATTATAAAACATATTTAACATGAAATTCAAGGAGTCCATGAAACAAATAACATGAAATACTTGTTGAGAAAAATGAGCTTGATTGTATTAATTCAAAAGAAGAAGAACTTTACAACCTTTGCCTTGACATTGTACAAGCTCCTCCCAGGGTCCAACAAGAAGTCTCCTCTACTTTGACAAGCTTCACTCACTCCCCAATGAGGCCAAAAAGGTATGTGATCTCTCCTCTTAAGTTCAAATAGGAAGTCTTGATTTCACTAGCATTTACCCTCAAAAGTTCAGCTTCTAACCTCCCTGGCCACTGACCCAATGCCTCAATTTATAATGCAATGGAG
>APFE030189089.1:0-23739 GCA_000404065.3 Pinus taeda
TCACCATTTTGTTTCTAGGAAAACTAGTGTCTTTTCGATCTGCTAGTCCCACTAAGATTGGTAGCTATCTTAGAAACAAACAATCAAAGAAATTTACGATTTCCTTTATGTATGATAGATAAGAGAGAAGCAAAGGGGACCAACCTGGATCATCCGCTTGATTCCTTGCTTGTTTTCTCTCTCCCTTGATAGAGTTTGCAACTCCTCTCCTACTTGTCCCGCTTTAGAGAATACCTGTAGAGACAAAGTAACAAAACACAATCAAAGCATCTCGATCTATAATATCATAAACAATGCAGAATCAGAAATACATTGAACATACAAATGCATTTACAAATAACAAGATTCACAAATACACGATTGTATGGAGGAAAACTTAAAGAACTTTATTAATAATAGAAGAGAGGATTACAACCCAGCTGTCTGATCCAGCATTATCCTCCCAGCATCAAAGCCCTGTTCACCTCACGAAAAGCAAGATCACCCAACAATACAATGTCTCTCCTCAAAGATAAACCAACAACACTTCCTTACAAATTACAAAATTCCAGCCGCTAGATCTCTTAGATGAGGGATCCATTTATAGATGTCTTGCAAGGGTGTGATTCAGTTTTGGGTTTTTTGTTAGTGTCATTCCACTGGTAGTTCTTGGTTCCACTTAGAGATTTCATTGATCTCTTACTCATCCCTGGGAAAATTTAGAGAGGCAAGTGTCATAGGAGAAGTTTCTAGAAGATTCCATGAGCATCCACTTAGTAAACTGTCTCAGCCATTTGTCCATTTCTTGCTCATCGCACCCTACAGAAGGCCTCTTCAGTATGCATCGCACCTGGCTAGTGTAGGAGCCAGTATGCATCGCACCTTGACAATGGAGCAGTCAGTATGGTCCAGTTTTGGTCAGCTCTAAGTAGCTTTTTAGGTGGAACTTCTGAGAACTGATGTAATCAGTTGAACATGATCCTTTAGGGTATGAAACAACACTTTTAGGGGATAAAGAGCCCTTGGTTTATTGACATATGTGATCGGGGTTGAAGTGCCCAAATATGTCTATAACACAACTTCTTGTGAAGAAAAAGGTAGTCATTGATGACGTGACATGGAGACTAAGTGAAGGCGTTGCTGAATATTGATAGGGCTCGATGAAGAATACATTTATAGTCATGCAATACAACTAAATATATCTGGACGAAGTAGGGCAAGGGTTGAAGCCGCAGAAAAGGACAAGGTTGGTGCCTTGGAGGATAGGGTTGGAGCCCTAAAGGATAGGAGTCCTCAAGAAACCAAGTCGGATCGTGAACCACATATAGGGTTGGAGCCCTTGAGGTTGGTGCCTTTAAATTGATAGAGTTGGAGCCTTGGAAGTCCTACTTAGTTCTTGGCAAATACAGGTTGGAGCCCGGGAGATTGAAGATTGGTGTCTTCATCTAAGGTCGGAGCCCTACATATATTGTACTTGATTTATTGTATAGAAGGAATTAATAAAGGAATTTATTCTTATTGTTCATTTTGTGTTTCTAAATATAAGTGATCTAACTGGTAAAAGTAAGACTTGAAAAGAAACAATGATTCACCCCCCACTCTTAGTATTTCCAGCATGGCTAATATGAAAAATTGAAGTAAATTTCTCTAAGAATAGAACATATCTAAATTTAACATGGTATCAGAGGTGAGGTGAAGACAAAGCCCAAGCAAGAGTGAAAGAGCAATCATCGAAGACAGTTGGAAAGTACAAAAGGATCAATGGGTTCCTCATCCCAGTTCCCAACTAAACACAAGCTCCGTGAAAAGTCTGACTATCATGGATGGAGGATGTCCCTTGATATGACATTGGAAGAACAAGAAGTGTTGGATTATGTGAAGGGTATAAGTCACGAGCCTCCATCAAATGCATCGGCTTCTACGAAAAGTACACTAAGGGTGAAGTCAAAGTGAAGAAGATTATCAGAGATTCCATTGACAAGCATCTGGTGGCCTACATCTCCGATATAAACACCTCCAAGGAGATATATGGCAGATTGGTAAGCATGTTCAAGGTTAGTGATGCAAATCAAATTTTGTTTCTCAAAAATAAGATGAAGGATATTAAGAAGGGAAAAGATGAGGATATTAAATCCTACTTCTTAAGGATCACTGAGATCAAGAATTATCTTTTATCGATTGGATAAGTCATATCTTACAGGGAACTTATTATCACTACCCTTGGAGGGCTCCCACCGGAGTGGTATATATTTAGAACCACTATTATCAATAATGATTGAATTCCAGGGTTTGAATAATTGATGTCGAGATGCATTCAAGAAGAAAACATGATGGTGGAAGAAGAAATTCCTTCTAACAGAGGCAACCCTACTGCTTTCTCGGCTCATGCCAAAAGGAGAAATAATGCAGGGTCTAATGGTCACTTCAATGGAAACCCCAGATCTAAGGGTGGAAGGAAGGGCATATGCTTTGCATGCAATAAATTTGGCCATTATGTGAGGGAGTGTCCAAATAGAAGGGACTCATCACATGATGATGATCACAATCATTCCAAGGGCATCTTCTACAACAATGATCGAAGGAATGACTGGTACAATGGCAAAGGAAAAAGGAATGCAGGAAATGGTCAACCCTCCAAGAAATCTAGGAACTCTAAGTATGAAGAATCAAATGTTGTTTTTGATAAGAAAAAGGAGTATTATATTATATAGACCCTCTCCACTACCTCTCCTCTGGACACTTTGGGAAATTGGCTTATTGATAGTGGTGCTTCAAGGCACTTCACCGGATATAAGGAAGCTCTCTCTAATTTGATAGAGAAGGAGACAAGCTTGAAGATTATTCTTGGAGATGATGCCACCTATCCCGTAAAGGGTGTAGGGAATGTTACTCTTCAATTGGATCAGGGTAACTTGATTCATTTACAAGAAGTTCTTTATGTACGAAATCTCAAGAAGAACCTAGTGTCCATTTCGTCAATGGAAGACAAAGGTTACAAGGTGGCATTCATCGATGTAAATGTGCGTGTTTGGAAAAGGAATTTTAAAGATGCTTTTACTCTTGGGTTTAGGGTTGATACTTTGTATCAAGTTGCAGGAAGTCCATTGGGGACCATGTTGTATTACACATCTCTTCAATGGCATAGGAGCGTTGCCCATCTTCATTGTAAGGCCCTACCCAATGTGAGACAGATGGTGACATGGATGCCTGAATTCAAAGAAGAGAATGAAGGTACATGTCTGAGATGTACGGAAGGAAAACCTACAAGGGGACCACTCCCCTCATGTAATAACAAGACCATAGATGTGGAACAACCCGAGGGGTTTGAGATTCATGATTAGGAATCTCATGTATGTAGGTTGAAGAAAGCTCTCTATAGTTTGAAGAAAGCACCTCAGTCTTGGTATGAGAGGATTGATAACTATCTGATGAAGCTAAGATTCACTAAGAGTGAAGCCAATTCAAATCATTGATTTAAGGTTGTGGATGATAGACCTCTCATACTGGTACAACAAGGAGAAATAAGGTACAAAACCTCTCATTTACAAATGTAAGAGGGAGATGGATTCTGAATTTGAAATGGTGGACTGCAACCCTGTGACTACCCCGACGGATTTAACTCTAAGAAGTTATGCGGTAGCGCTGCCAGACTTGATTTGGGAAATGCCTCTAAGTTTCGTCAACTCATAGTAGCATTAATGTTCTTGGTGAACTTCCGTTTGGATATATGTTTTGAAGTTAGCATGTTGAGCCCATATATGGTTGAGCCTCATCACTCACATTGGATTGATGCCAAGAATATTTTGAGATATCTTTGGGGCACAATCACTCATGGACTGAGATTAACTGTCGGATCTATGAGGAATACTGATTGGGCAGTCAATATGGTGGATCGCAAAAGCAATTACAAGTGTTGTTTCTGTTTGGGTTCTGCTTCGATATCCTAGATGAGCAGGAAGTAGAAGTCAGTTGTTTTGAGCACCGCTGAGGCCAGATACATAACTGCAAGTATGGTCTTGTGTGAAGATGTTTGGTTGGGGAATCTCTTTAGTGTGCTGTTTGGACACGTGCTAGATACCACCATGATACCCTGTGACAACCAGAGTGGGATCTGATTATCAGAGAATATCATATTTCATGATTTCCCCCAGCACATAGACATCAGGTACCACTTTATTCGGGATATGGTATAATGAGGAGGAATAAGGCTCCATCACATTGGGATTGATGTGTAGGCTGTCGATATTCATATGAAGCCCCTGGGAAAGGTCAAATTATTGAATTTTGGAGAACGACTAGGAGTCATGGAGAGAACCTTTCTTGAGGGTCTTGTATCATATACCAAGCTCTGGGAGCTCCAGGGGGCATGAGGTACTTCTTGGAGCGATGAGAAACCATAGGGTGAGTGGTTCAACCTTCCCCTAGTGGTTTGATATGTAGGCAAGATGAGTGGTTCATTCTTCTTCTATTGAGACACAATCATAGGGTGAGTGGTCTAGCCTTCCCCTAATGATTTGTTGCGTACAAGGTGAGTGTTTCAGCCTTCCCCTCGGATACCCTTGGCAACATGTAGGCAGGATGAGTGGTTCATCCTTCTCCTACTAAGAAATCCTAGCCATGCAGTCTGAGACTCATAGGAAGTACCTCTCATCTGGCCAATGAGTAGGGAAATGAGGATACAGACCATACTACTACCAATGGATGCATCATGTACTACCGTACTCCCTAAGCTAGGATGATATTGATCTGGGATCAAATGGAATTGACTTCAGGTCAGTAAGAATGGTATGAGACACTCTCTTTATTTGGAACTGATTTCAGATCAATAAGCCTAGTATGAGACACTCTTTATATGGGACTGACTTCGGGTTAGTAGAGAATGGCATGATACATTCTCTATCACTTCTTCTTCTTCATAGTTCAACAGAGCATAACAGTGCAGGGCACTGCATTGATGATAAATATAGTATGGATTGGAAGATGGATTATAAGATGGAGTTCTCCCTAGTTGAGAAGGAGTGTTAAAATTGGAAACTAGGTCCAAACTCCATGTGGGTCATCTTATTTATGGAAGATGATATTTTTCTTGGATTCTTCTCACCGAGAGGTGTAGGATTGATCTAAAGATAATCTGATTCTAACATGTATTTATGGAGATATGAATTCATTTGTATTATTTTACAATTTGTCAAGGTTGGCCAACAACCAAATTACCCCAACTTATCCTCAACATTGCATTATAAATAGAATAGGTCTTTAAGTCATTTTTTACACAAAATTCTCCTAATATCTCTCTCCACTCATTTGGGTTTGGTGGCTAGAGAGATCAAGAGGGAGAAGCCCTAGATGTAGTGAAGGAAGGGTTCTATACAAAACAAGTCAAAGTGCCCTAGCCGCAATCACAAAGAAGGAATAACCGTAGTCTGAAAGGTGGCCTATTTCCCTAACCGCATGCCTTATTCCACAAGAACATGAGGCCTAATCAACAACCCTAATCCACTGTCAAGAGAGACCTATATGCAGTCTTGAGAGGCTGTTATTGACTGCCTTATACACAGCTCTCCTAGTTGCAGTTTGTGAGGCCTAAATCCATAACGTAACAAGGCCTAAAGCCACAATTTGAGGAGCCCTAAACACAACTTGAAAGGGACCCTAAGATGCAAGAAGGAGTGTGGACCTAGCTGTAGAAAAAGGAGTACCTCAATAGCATGAAGGATCTATGTTAAAGCCAGATTGTTGTAGGTGATAGTGTGGTCTAATTCAAGGTTGTTTGGGCATGATAAGGTTGTTCTTGAGATCGATTTGTAGGGAAGTAAAAGATGCTTAAAGGAGGAGCAAGGGACTATTGTTTAAGCGCTGATTGGAACACCGATTGAAGGGACTAAAGTTACAGTCCACTACTGGGCTAGGCCGCATGCTAATATGAAAAATTGAAGTAAATTTCTCTAAGCATAGAACATACCTAAATTTAACAACTTGCAAACATAAACCATAAAAGGATCAAAAGCACATGTGATATAATAATTCAAACAACTTAGCCTAATGATCAAGGAAATCAGGGATTGAGTTTGACTTAATGAATATAATAAACAATTGCAAACCATTCATCATTCACAAAAGACAAAATCAATGGGAGAAAGTGCTCATTTGTATTAATTAGAAGATAAGAGGAGCCTTACAACCTTCACCTTGATGCCATGAGGTCCCTCCCAAATGCCTTAAATATTCTCCTTAGATGACAAGCTCTCCAATCTCAAACCAAAAGCATAAGTTTGTATTCTCTGAATGTGACCTCCTTCATCCCTCAACCCTCTAGTCCTTTTATAGATCAAAGAGGGGGAAGTTTCAGATCCCTAAGAAGAGGATGAACCTCCTTTGATGAAGGAAGAGGTTACCATGAGAAAAGGGATGGAGATGCATATTATTAGGTTTATATTTCGAATAGTCATCACCTGGAAGCATTAAGTTGGGAAATATTCGACCAACTATGTTTCTATAATCTACTTTTTATTTTTACTTTCTAGCATTCACATACGCGGGTTTATAGTTGTAGATAGAGTGCAACTCTGCACTGTTCTCAGAGTTAATTTCAGCACATGCGCGAGAAACTCTAGAGAAATCGGCCCAAGTGGAACTTAACAAGGTGTAAGGAATATTTGACCCAAATTTCTCATGTATTTTAACATATTTTGAGCTGTTTGAATTCTAAGGGAGTTGGTTTCAACATGTGGACGAATGGTAAAAATATCCATAAACTGATCAAGTGTCATGGCGAAAAATTGACGTGTAACACCCTATACGGGGTCCTAACCCTCCAGAGGGCTACATTGGCACATGTAGTGTGTGTGTTGAGAGAAATGAGCCTCCACATCAGTAGAAAACACTCCATGGATCCCCATAGATGTTCACATGTTGCTCAGGATTCAACTATTGGACGAGGAAGATGCACTTAGTTCACCTATGTCCAACCAGCCCCATAGTTGTAACATGTAGTTGGAAAATGACGCAAGACTTGTATGCTATAGTGGCATCACTTACTGATCCGAGTTGACTCAACTCCCAGATTTGACCAAGATCTTTTACTTTCGTGATGTTGTTATAATTGCATTTAAAATAGCATAAAGGGACATATATGCATGTGGTAAAGAAGAAGGAACATGACAATCATCAACAACATAAAACTCAAGGCGTTGATAATGGAGTTCGTCCAGGAGGGATTACGTCTCCGAGCCCGGTGTCAAGATGGTGTAGGCCGCTGCATTAAGTGCTGGAAAGAGTGATGATGTACATAGGTGGTGACGTCACTATCATACAAGGAAAATTCCCTCACGCAGGAGTGGCTCCAAGAGATGTTCCACTATATGAACTCTCATTCAAAAAGGACTCTTATCAGTATGACTTAAACTCATGCGTGATGATAACGAGCATCCTACCAACATGGCATAAAAGGGATCTCAATGCAAACATACGTGGCGACACCTGAGTATCCCATCAACATAACAACAAAGGGATCTCAAACAAAACATGATGAATCATGACAACAAGTACATCCCACAGATGATTTCGCAACACATCAAACATGAACCATGAAACAAGTAAGAAAACAAGATCCCACATCAAACATCAAACATGGATTTATGCAGCACAATGCATCTCATAGAAAAAAGAAGTACATGAACATACTACATATACCTCACATCCTGGGGCCATTTGAAGAAAAGGATGTCAAACAATTGAAGCTTGTCATACCATCAATCTCACGGTGGCGAATCACATGGAAATGACTGCTCACACATGAATGCTGATACCTGCACTCCACTTTGAAAAGGGGTCGAAAAATGAAATGATCAAATGGGAGACCTGAATGCACCATCAGATTTGTGGCATCGAATAGGGTAAAATCGACTATTAAATTTATGAATTCTGAGAAAATGAAAATCTAGGGCTTAAGGAATATTTTAGATTCCCCCTAGTTTCCTCAAATATTACCTCCTCTGGGGCATCTGAAGATCTGTTACTCATGCGCCATCAGGTTCATGTCACTGAGAGGTGTAAGATCGACATAAAATTTGTTCAATTTGGACACTGGAAATTTTTTTCCCTCTTGAGAATTTGGCTCAATCATGGTTCTGCTTGCTATTTTTCCAAGCTCATGGTTCCACCTAGAAAACTAATAAAAAATTATGTCGCGATCTACATGAATTCTCCTCCATGCTCAAAACACTAAGAAAAATAAAGGTTTATATAATGTTGGGCCAACAGATATCCCACTGGAGTCTGTTTGGCGTGTTGGCGTAGTGTTCGAGGCGGGGAGGTCAGGGGATCAAATCCTGCCTCCACCAAAAATACACGCGGTTTTCTTTATTGTTTGGGTGCATATTAAACTGGGGCGTGCGTTTTTATGGATTTTTTTGTTGGGGCGTGCGTTTGCGTGGTAGAAAGTCTTAAATTTGGATGGCTTCAATGGTTGGTTGTATTAAATGGTGTGGGTTGGAATGGTATCATGGGGCCGCCCGGTGGGGGCCGGCCCACATGGGCCGGGTGGGTTCAATCCCTACCGGCCTCGCACTTAACTAACGACATATAAATATATATGTTAGGTCCCTATAATACTAGTGATTCCCCCATTACTATTGTAGTTGTATCCCTTATTAATATTGTTGTGCCCCTATTGTCCCCATATTGTTATTACTGTGCCCCATAAAATCCCTCTATTGTTATTTTTGTGCCTTTATATTATTATTGTTAGGTGGGCTTGGTTATATTGTGACCCCGTAGACTCCTATGTATAGAAAGAAGGTTTTGTCATTTGAATCATCCAAGAATTGTTCATTTGTGTAATGTAAAGGAGGTTGCCCCCTCGAAGAAGCTGAATTCTAAGGCGTTTATCTCTCTTTTCTATCTTTTTGTGAGCTGGTTTCATAACATTTGGTATGAGAGCTTTGGATTCTAGGGTTTCGTTGTCCAAATAGGTCATCGTGGCATTTGCACTATAACTTTATTTTTGCAACTTTTCAGATGCTAAAATAAAACCCATTTGGGCTGAAACCGTGATGAACCTCGGGTATGAATTTCAGAGATGTTTGCGCTATATTTGCGGAGATATGATTTGAGGAAGTTGGTCTTTTTGCAGACTCCAGAATTTCATTCCAAACAGGTGACCTGGGGAAAATCGTCATAACTTTTGTTTTGAGCATTAGATTGAAAATTTGTAAGAAGTTACAGAAAGAGGATGGACTGTAGTTTCCTGTGTATATTTTGTAGATCTGAAGGTCAAAACAGTGACACATGGCACTTTATACAAGTTCGATCTTCTAGAAAGGTATATAATCAGGTCATCTTGGGAGATTGTGCATAACTCTACCTTGGAGAATCTAAATTCGATCAGACTAGTGGCAATGGAAAGAGGACACAGAGGGCTATGAATGATCGCAATTTTAGAACTGGATGATCTGAATTTACAAAGATACATCAGATTCAATATCGAGCTCCTACAAAGTGAAAAAAAAGGTGTGTAGTTTTTGTTTAGATTTTGCATAAGCTTGGTTTGAAAAATTTGTTTGAAGGAATTCAAAGGGCATACTAAAACATTATTATCGGTAATTGATTCCCTGAGGAAAGAAAGTGCAAACACCCAGTAAGCAACCCGGAAGCTCTAGCATGACTCATGAAGAAGAGGAATAAATGCAACATGATATATCAAAATTAGGAGACCAAGTGCAACAAATTTCCCTCACACAAAAGTAACAAAATCTAAGATGGATGGTTTAAAGAAAGATGTATAAGCTAAGATGAATGGCATGGAAGCTAAGATGAATGGCATGGACGATAAGATGGAAGAATTGAAGATAAATTTGAATAAGGTGCTATAAGAAATGGTCACTAATGGTGAAAGGGTAGTAAAGGAAACTCATGATGAGAATAAAAGAAATGTTAATCATGATTTCATAGACTCTAATGTTGGATTGAAGACCCACCATATTCCACAAATCGATATGAGGAAGTTTGATGGCAAGGATCCCGCAACATGGATACTACAGATGGAACATTTTTTTGACCTCCATAATGTGCAAAACACACAAAAGGTACGTATTGCAACTTTATATTTGGAATCAAATCAGTTTGTATGGTATCGATAGCTTTGCTCTCATAAATTTTTTTTCACTTGGGCAATTTTTATAAAAGAAATGACAACACATTATGAGGATACAAAAAGAAACATTTTTTTTAGCCAATTGACAAGTCTCAAACAAAAGGGTTCAATGATGGAGCACATTGAGGAGTTCCAAAAGTTGAACATATGGGTAAAAGATATTCCAGAGGAGCATAGGATTGATGTGTTCATAGGGACTCTAAAGGATAATATCCAACATGAGGTTCACATTTGGGAACCTAATCCATTGGAGAAGGCATTCAAGTTATCAAGAAAACTGGAAAGAAAAATTATGGCAACTAGAAAGCCTACCACTCACAAATATAAATATGGAAGTGTTGTTGCCCCTAGCCTTCCGCAACCTATAAGGTTGACACAACAACAATTGGAAGAAAAAAGAGTAAGGGGCTTTGTTATAGTTGTAATAGAAAATATGCTAAAGGTCATAAGTGTGCTGAGAAGAAATTATTCTACATAGATTGTGAAGAGGAGGAAGAAAAGGAACAAGAAAGGTCAAAAGAAGAGGATATACTCCATGAACAAAGCCTAGATAAAGAAGAAATGAATTCGACTATATCTTGTAATGCATTGGCAGGAATTATGAATCCTCAAACCATTAAGATAGAAGGACATGTCAAGAAGAAAAAGGTAATAGTGTTGATTGATTCAGGAAGTGCCCACAATTATATTCATTGTAAGATAGCAAAAGAATTGAATTTCTTCCCATATCCAGCACCAGAGTGTCAAGTGATAGTTGCAAGTAGAGGAACCATAAATTGCTCTGGAAGGTGCCATAATACCAAACTATCCATGGGAGAATATGTATTGAATAGCCCAATGCTTTCCATTCCAATGGGAGGTGCCGATGTTGTACTAGGAGTCCAATGGCTACAATCCTTGGGTACAATAGCTTTTAACTTTCAAGAAATTTTCATGAAAGTTTTTTGTGGAAGGAAAGGAAGTTAAATCAAGGGGTATTGCAGGGAAATCAGGAAGAATAATAAGCTCTAACAGTATGACAAAGCTTCTAAAAAAGGAACAATGAGGTGTAATTGCACAATTATGTTTGCTAGATGTTTCCACATCGAAATCAACTATTTCTCCAGATCTCCAAAAAGTCTTGGACAATCATTCCAAGATATTTGAGACTCCCAAAGGTCTCCCACCTATTTGTGATCATGATCATGCTATTCATTTGATTCCAGGAAGTGTTCCTCCAAACATCAGGCCGTATAGATATCCTTATGCCCAAAAGAGTGAAATTGAACGTATGGTTGCATAAATGCTAGATGCTGGTATAATTCAACTTAGCCAAAGTTCTTTCTCTGCTCTAATAGTATAGGTGCACAAGAAGGATGGATCATGGCGCATATGTCTGGATCATAGGGAGCTCAACAAGCTCACTATTAAAGATAAGTTTCCCATTCCTGTCATTGATGAATTATTGGATGAATTGCATGGATCAATTTACTTCACCAAGTTGGATCTTCATTCAGGATATCATCAAATCAGAATGAAGATTGAAGACATTTCAAAAACAACGTTTAAAACTCATGAGGGTCACCATGAATTTTTGGTCATGCCTTTTGGCCTTACCAATGCACCTTCTACATTTTAAGGTTTGATGAATTCCATTTTCAAACCCTTCCTTAGGAAATTTGTGTTAGTAATTTTTGATGTTATACTAATCTACAACAAGTCTTGGAAGAATCATGTTGAACATGTTGATAGGGTGCTACAACTATTGGAGGAGAAACAATTATATGCAAAAAGATCCAAATGTTTCTTTGGAGTACAAGAGGTGGAATATTTGGGTCATATTGTATCTCATGAAGGAGTTAAGGTAGACCCTAGCAAAATTAAAGCCATTAAGGAATGGAAAATTCCCACATCCATAAAGCATCTGCGAGGATTTCTTGTGTTGACAGGGTATTATCGCAAGTTTGTTAAGAATTATGGGAGAATAGCAGCACCTCTAACAACATTATTGAAGAAAGATGCATTTTCATGGACTCCAGAAGCAACAAAGGCCTTCGAACATCGTAAAGAGGTAATGTGCTAAGCACCGGTCTTAGCTACACCAGACTTCACAAAAACCTTTTATTGTGGAATGTGATGTTTCAGGAAATGGAATTGGTGTTGTTTTAATGCAAGATGGAAGACCCGTTGCTTTCGAAAGTCATCCAATCAAGGGAAAGTATTCACACAAAGCTATTTATGAGGAGGAAATGTTGGCAATACTCCATGCACTTAAGAAATGGCGACCCTACCTAATGGGAATACACTTCAAGGTAAAAATGGATCATGATAGCCTTAAATATTATCCTCTGAAGAGTAACAAAAATGGGTCACAAAGATGTTGGGTTATGACTTTGAAATCATCTACAAAAAAGGGAAGCAAAATGTTGTGGCAGATGCACTCTCAAGGAAGGATGAGGATGTGGAAGTATTGCTGTGTGCCATTTATATTATCCAACCAGATTGGATAAACAAAGGAAGGGAGGAATGGAAGAATGACGAAGAAGTGTGGGCACTTATTCGAAAGTTACAACAAGATTCAGTACATCTGATACATTTAGCTGGAAAAATGATTCGTTATGGTACACAGATCGCTTATACCTCTGTAAGAATTCCCAACTCAAACAAAATATTCTTGGAATTGCACACTTCTCCCTTAGGAGGGCACTCAGGATTTTTAAAAACTTACCACAGGGTTAAGAAGGAATTTTTTTGGGATGGCCTTAAATCAGATATTCAAAAGTTTGTGGCGGAATGTTTGGTTTGCCAACAAAATAAAGTTGAAACAATTAAGACACCGGGTCTATTACAACCTTTATCCATTCCAAGCCAACGTTGGGAGGAGGTTTCAATGGATTTTATCACAGGTTTACCCAAGTCTGAGGGAAAGAGTGTCATCATGGTGGTAGTTGACAGACTTAACCAAGTATGCACACTTTTGTGCATTATCACATCCATTTAAATCCAGTACAGTTTCTACTGCATTTATGGAAACAATTCAAAAGCTACATGGAAACCCAAAGATTATTGTAAGTGACAGAGATCCCATTTTTACTAGAAATTTTTCGACAGAATTATTTTCTTGTCTTGGTACTCAGTTAGCTCATAGCTCATCTTATCATCCTCAATTTGATGGGCAAACTAAGATAGTAAACAAATGTTTGGAAGGATATATTCGTTTCTTTGTATCTGATAAGTAGACACAATGGGTCAAATGGTTGCCTCTGACTGAATGGTGGTATAACACTTCCATACTGCAACAAAAATGACCCCATTTATGGAAATTTATGGATATCAACCACGATCCATCACATCATATTTAAGAGAAAATTATAAGGTTGAAGAAGTGGAACATCACATCGAGCATCAACAAAAAGTTCTCCAACTCTTAAAGGATAACCTCGTGTTGGCGCAAAATAGAATGAAACAACAGGCAGATCAACATCACAGCGAAAGAAGTTTTGATGTAGGTGACTGGGTATTCCTATGGCTACAACCATATAAAAAAATGTTCCTCAAGAAAGCTAAGAAGGATAATAAATTATCACCAAGGTATTATGGTCCGTACAAGGTCTTGCAAAAGATTGGTACTATGCGTACAAATTGGAGCTTCCTGCAACTTCTCGAGTGCACCCAGTTTTCCATGTTTCATGTTTAAAGAAGGCTATAGACGAAAAACTCCGAGTTCAAACAATATTTCCAGAACTTGACAAGGAAGGAAAAATTATATTGGAACCGGAAGCAATCATAGAAACAAGAACTCGACAACTACGAAATTGATCCATTTCGAAGTATCTCATCAAGTGGAAGAACTTATCCACTGAAGATTCCACATGGGAGGATGAGAATTTTATACAAATGCAAGCAGAACTACTCAAGCGTTGAGGGCAACACTTTTTTGAAGGAAAGGGGCATGTTAGGTCCCTATGATACTAGTGATGCCCCCATTATTATTGTAGTTGTATCCCTTATTAATATTGTTGTGCCCCTATTGTCCCCATATTGTTATTACTGTGCCCCATGGAATCCCTCTATTGTTATTTTTGTGCCTTTATATTATTATTGTTAGGACGGCTTGGTTATATTGTGACCCCATAGACTCCTATATATAGAAAGGAGGTTTTTTCATTTGAATCATCCAAGAATTGTTCATTTGTGTAATGTAAAGTAGGTTTCCCTCTCGAAGAGACCAAATTCTAAGGCGTTTATCTCTATTTTCTATCTTTTTTTGAGCTGGTTTCATAACAATATATATGGTGGGTGTGATGGGGGTGGCGGGGGTCATGGCCTGCCACCAGTTAATATATATATATTTTTTGATTTTATGTTAAAAAAATCATTAGGCGTTTTGTAAACATAGAAAATTGACAAAAGGAGTCAATTTAAGTAGGCCACAAATTTTCCCGGAATCTAGCCCAGGTTGGTCAGAATCTGGTGGCTGGATTTTGTCCAAATTGTTGCCTCCTTAAGCCTGCCCAGTCATCTAAGTTAACCCTGAACTTTGACTGCTCCTAACTTTCGCATACCAACTTGGTTGGACGAACCGTTCACACCACCGTGATCACAACGACAAGATCTTCAACATGAACCTAGTTTGAGCACAATCCAAACACTTTCATTTTTGACCCTTTCTAAGTCCTCTAGAATTTCTGCTTATGTCTGGAGCCACTTGGATCACTTACACCATAATATGAGTCCTTACAGATTGTCTACAAACATCATCGACTTACTTGGAGACCCATGAGGTCACTTGTGTGCCCTCATAACCATTAGGAGCACCACATGTTTATTATGTGGAGAACAAGGGGCCAACCCATTGTCCATTACTTTTGGGAGTCCTATTCATCATTATAACTCTAATGGACTTCATCAGACTTATTAGAGAGCCCAAAGACATGTATTATTGATTATTCAACCTCTTGAGAGACTTGTTATTTTGTTTATGAGCTAGATTGGTGGGCTTGTCACCAAAAGTTAGTTATTTGCATATTATTTTTATTTTAGGGGCCAATGTAGGCTTAAGTAGGTAAATCAAACTCATTAGTAGTGTATAAATACAAATGATGAGAGTTAGTTTCTCATCATCACTTTCTTTGGATTTGTATCTCTCTAGATATTTTCGCTATTCCTTCTTGGTGGACGAAATTTTGGAGCATGGATGAATTTTGATGTATGGATTGTATTTTCTTATCTTGGAGCTTCTTGATTGGAAAGTTTATTGGTGGTTGGATATATTCTCTTACATGTAAGTACAATTTTTATTCTATTTATTATTTTACTTTGTCACATGCATTGATGATGAGATTTTCACAATACTAGGGCTAGTTGCTGCATGCATTTACTGCGAAATTGTAGAATTATGTTTCTATATGTATGTTGAATGAATTTTCCTAGGGATAATTCTATGGTTGAATTTATCTTGAGAAGCCATCTTACCTTGCAAAATGAAGTGTAAAATATTTTAAGGTCACCCTCCTTTGCCCTAATGAGAAACAAAGTTGATCTTGAGGCATCCTTGACCTAGAAACAAAGTCCATTCTTATATTCTTCTTGACTCTAATATCCCAAAGGATAAGGCATTGGTCCACCAAAGGTGATCATCTTAAACCTATTTTCCTTCCCCCCTTTCCTCTTCTCTAGGTCTAGTCCTCGAGGTCACTTAGGGCATCCGTTATATCACGATCTAGCCCTCCAAATACTTCGATTTTTGGTCCACAACTATGCTCGTTTGTCCTAAAAAATTCCTCAAAATTTCAAGAGATTCCGATGGTGGGATCTTGATATCACAAGCCCTAGCTCAAAGACCAATTCTTTCTCTTGGTTTCCCTTAGGCTAGAAACCTCACTGGGATCCTTGCATTGCCTTGCATTGCCTTTCATTGATAATTCATTCCTTGATCCCTTTCCCCTCCCTAATTAGGTCAAGCACATCATTGGTTGCTAAATCCTATCCCCTTGATCGAACCTCAGGTCCACTTGGTCTTGTGTGGTCCCATGCACTATCAAGGTTAATTCTTCAATGATCACCTGAAACCCAAGTTTCCACAAGAATTCTATGACTTAGGCATCTCCTTTATAAGATACATACTCAAAGCTTAACCCTAGAAATTTTCCCCAAGCCCTTCCTAGAGAGCCTTTCATCTTATCTTCCAAGACAAGCAAGTCACTTATTTGAGCCTCTGTTGTGGAAAGGCTTTCAGGATCACCCCTCACCCTATCATTGGTCCATCCATTTCATGATCCTTATAATAATAGGTCTCCTCTCATTGGTGAAAATCCGTAAAGAGTAGGGAGCCCTAGCCGAGGTGACAGTGGGCTATCACTCCATTTTTTCTCTTAGCCTAGTAGTAACTGTACGTGGATCCCTGTTTAGGGACCTGCTAGTTTAAGTGGTAACATTTTGGTGCCATTTTCAGGGACAGGAAATGTGTGTTTTGTTCCTGATACTATTGAGAAGTGTAACTAGGTTCAGTCTTCATAATGACATGTAATTATGAATTTATGTAATGAGATGTAAAGAAGAAAAATAAAATTATTGTATTGACTTGCTTCATGCATTTCATGAGCAAGAGATTTTATTTTTGAGTCAAGATTCCCATCGAGAGTATTTAGGATTTATTTTTCATATAGTCATAAAATTTTAGATCATTGTCATGTAATGAAGTCATGTTACACTTTGTAAAAGGTCAAACTTGTCTATGAAAAGTATCCTCCAAGACCTTGTCACTTATCCTCTTCAAGTCAGCCTAAAATAATGGAATAAACTGCTAGAAGAAGTCGGCATAACCATAATAGATCATGTCAGCCTGAAGGACATGAGGAAATGTGTATATATAAGCCACACTTGGGCTCACTTGGAGAAAGCAACTCAACAAGCATTTGACCAAGAAGAAGTGCGAAGTAGAGTCTAGCAAAAGAAGTGCGAAGAAGGTATAATGAAGGAGATTCTTTTGGGTATTGCGAAGTAGGGTTTCTTTTGGGATCCATAAAGGAGCGATTCTTCTAGGGCAATGAAAAGGAAAGGTTTCTTTTGGGCAAGCGAAGGAGAGGTTTCTTTTGGGCATGCGAAGGAGAGGTTTCTTCTAGGGCAGCAAAAGAAGGATTCTTCTGGGTGACTGAGATATCGATTTAGAGATCGAGTTTATCTAGAGAAGATTAGTGAAATCCTAGAGACCAAGATTCTCTAGAGGAAGCCAAGAAGGAGCAATGTGAAGAATAAATACTGAGTTTCTCTTAAAGGAGTTGAGGAGAGAAGAAAGTCGAGACATGGAAGAGGCAAAACATCAAGGTTACTGACAAGGTTCTTGGGAGGACACTAGAGTCAAGAGTCTATGTCATGGTATTGGTGCTTGTCAATTGAATATCTAGAAGAAGAATTTTGATTGGGTTTTCCTCTAAAGAGGTGAGAGGTTTTGAACCTGGCTGACAAGCCTACATACTGTGTCACTTGTCTTTTATTGTGCATATTGGTAATTTTCTTGATGAAAAGAATACAATAATAACATAGTGAAGAAAATACTATAAGCTAAGAAGTAAAAGTATATCACAAGAAATTATCAAGAAGAGAAATATTTTAACTATTCATGTCCTAGATTTCTCAACATGGTATCAGAGCTTAGGTGTTGAAGTCAAGAAGAGGCACTCAAGCAAGTAGACACACGAGAATCAAGCTTCAGAGAAGGATTTTAGCGAGTCCAAGGGATACCAAGGGAAAGATCTTCAAAGCCCTAGATCGAATAAATCAACACCAACAAGAGTCTTGAAATTATCCTTAAGAGGAAGCATGAAGAAAGAATTAAATCCTAGAAACACTTCAAAGATCATCCCTCATACATCACCAAAGAAGTGGAAGCTCTTCAAATATAAGGAAGGTTAGATCAAAAGGTAATCCTCTCTCTATTGAAGAAAGGATCATTAGAAGAAACATCATTATCAAGTTGAAGATTGTATCTTCACAAGTAAGTACATTTTCCTTATTCTAGTAAAAATCACTTCATGTTTTAAGGAGAACCACAAGATGGTTGGGATATCAAACTTCCTTGTATGGAAAAGAAGGATATACATAGCTGTTAATTTGAGGTACGTTCTATGCTAGAGCAATTTATTTCAATTTTCACAGTTAGCTCAATATCTTTCCATATTAGCAATCACATCAGCATTAAAGTAAACCACAGATAGAACATAAATATAAATCGCAAAAGACAAGCCAAGACAAGAGGACACAAGATGTGTTGCTAGCCAGGGACAAACCCCAATGTGGAGAAACCCTTGATCAATTCTTATATTTTCTTCAATAGTTCAGCACAGAGAGAGAGAGAGATAGTACGTTTTCAACATAAGTCAACACTTTGACTTATCTACATAAGAGTATAGATCATCTCTAGGAAGATGATACATGAGATTAGTTGAAGACATGCTGCTTCAACTAATTCTCCAAGGTGACTCCTTCACTTATCGTTGTGCTGCATTTCGTCATCATGTTGCACTTCACCGCGCTGCACCATGTTGCACCCATCATCACTATGCTGCATCTCGTCACGCTTCATTAATAATGACTGTACCCATCACTGTACTGTATTATGTGCAATTGCTGCTCCATGTTGCCATCCTGACCTATGTGTTGGCTGCACCTTGCTTGCTTGTCCCTAGCATGCCTGTTGTCCTTAGCATGCTTGTTGTTGCATGTTAGTTGTCCCTTGCATGCTAGCTGTAACATTGCATGCTTGGTGTATTTGCTACTAAGTACCATACAACTGTCCCAATGTTAGTTAGCTGTCCCTTGCATGCTACTCTCCTTCGGTGATAGATGCTCTGGCTGTTTCGGCAGTTCCCGACAATTCTAGCAGTTCTGGCTATTCTCGAGAGTTTCGACAGTTCCGGTTGTTCTTGGCAGTTCTGGCAGTCTGTTATAGACATATTTGGGCACTGCAACCCCAATCACATATGTCCATAAACCATGGGCTTCTAAACCCCTAAAAGTGTTGTTTCATACCCTAAAGGATCAAGCTCAACTGATTACATCATTTCCCAAAAGTTCTCCCTGAAAAACTGCTCAAAACTGGACCATACAAACTGCTCCATCCTAAGGGTGCAATGCATCTCACCTGCTACACACAAAGGGTTCGATGCATACTGAAAAGCCCTTCTATAGGGTGTGATTAGCGAGAGCAGAAAAATGGAAGAGGCAGTTTGCTAGGTGGAAACCCAAAGAATCTTCTAGAAACTTCTCATATGACACTTGCCTCTTTGAATTCGCCCAGGGATGAGTAAGAGATCATGAAATATCCAAGTGGAACCAAGAAATATCAGTGAAATGACACTAATCAAAATCCCAGAAGCTGACTCACCCCCCTGCAAATATCTATATATGGATCCCTCATCCCAGAGTTCCAGAGGCTGGAAGTTTGTATTTTGTAAGAAAGTGCTGTTGGTTTCTTTGTGAAACATTGTATTGTTGGGTGATCTAGCTTTTCATGAGGTGAAGAGGGATTTCATGCTGGGAGGATGGTGCTAGATCAGATAACTGGGTTCTAATCCTCTCTTCTACTACTTCTATCAATAAAGTTATTTGTGTTTTCCTCCATATACTTGTATATTTCTGAATCTTGTATTTGTGTATGCATTTGTATGGTTAATGTACATCATATTCTACATTGTTTATGGTTATAGATCTCTATGCTTTGATGGTATTTTGCTGCTTTGACTCTATAGGTGTTCTTTGAAGTGAGACAAGTGAGAAAGGAGTAGTGAAGCTCTATCGAAGGAGAGAGGAAACAAGCAAGGAGCCAAGCGAAAGACCAAGGTTGGTGCTCTTTGATTATCTCTCATCTATCTCTCATAAAGGAAAACACAAGTTACTTTGAATTGTTTGTTTCTAAGATGGCTACCCATCTTAGTGGGACTAGCAGATCTGAGTAGACACTAGATTTCCCGTAAACAAAATGGCGACTCCACTGAGGAGCGAATAGTTTGTTTGTTTGTTACTGTTGTTTTCTTTATAAACTACAGACGGAGCCCGAAGTTAAGCTAGCCAGCCTTCGAACTGCTTTTTCTATGCAACTGCAAAGTAGATCAACGCTGCTTCATCAATCTCCAGGTTGGTTTATGAATTGAACATCTGACTTGCAAATATCCAAAGTGCCATGGTGGTAGCTCAATAACCTCATTAGATCAGCCCCTATACTTTTTGTTTACTGTCTATCATAAGCTCAGCCTAAATCCCTGAACTTAGCTGCAAACTGTGGGTGAAAACCAAGCTCAGTCTTATCCCTAGACCATCGCACTGTCTCTCATTGGCAATATGGATGCATCGCACCTCCCGTGTGCTGTAGGTGAGATGCATCCTTGTTTCCCTTAAGGACAGGTGCGATGATTGAATGAGACTGTTTCTCTCTCCATATTTTGGTTTTTTTCTTCATTGTTTTTAGCTCTATTCAGTAGTTTTGCAGCCTACGATTAGTATATCACTGTTGAATCCTTCTTCCTTTACATTATTTAGCCTCCATTGATAAGGAATTGTGAATGTTTTTTATGTATTTTGCATCATTTACAGTCCTCCTTTGCAAAAACTAGCCTAATCAAACTGTCGCCTTTTGATTTGAAAGTGTCACAACTGTTGTTTTCAGTCAATGAAAAGAGCGTCGTAAAGTCTTCCTCTTTTAGATAGTCTATTGTACTTTTGCCATTGTATTTGATTAGAATTGTCAATTCTTTGAAGTGTCGAAAGTAGTTTTCCATTCGAAATTGAAAGTGTCATCTTAGTCTTCCTTTCGTTTTTCAAAAGAAATTGCTAAAGTGTCGCTTTGAAGAAAAGTAGTTTAGTTCTTTACTTAGTTTTCTTTTTGTCGTTCTCACATTAAGAAAGTGAAAAACAAATACATGCATGTGCATTTTCATTTACACTGCATGCGGAAATTGATTTAGGAAAAGTGCATTTAGTGTGTGCTCTTTGCTCTATGTTGAAAGAATTTTACTCTTCTTTCCTTAGTAGCTAGGATTTTCATTGCTAAAAGAAAATAAATGACTATTTATCATCTTAGATTGCATATTTAGGAATTTTACATCTACATCATGCAGTGGAACCTTGAAAGGAAACTTCTTAAAAAGATCAACTGTAAAATAAACGTCAATGAACATAAAAATGCTTTGGAACCTAACGCACAACATCTAGAAGTCTAGGCTAGAGACGTATTCCAACGTCGTAAAGCCTGGTAACTATCGTTTTCATCATAGGTTGGGTGATTCCTCCTCTTTGATATGACAAGTGCCAGTACGGACTTGTGCTCCCACATACCGTCGAGTATATATTGGGAGACCACAATAGGCTGATATCCTTTATCCTTAGGAAGCCATTTCTGCCGCCCTATCGATCGCAATGCAATGAACACTTATTCGGGAAGATTGACTGCCGTACATAAAATCCTCGCTAATTTCTCTATAATTTACCATCGAGGTGTATATTGTAGTTTTGCGATTGGTTTGGTAATCTCTCTGTCTAGATTTTTAGAGTAGTCACTTTCATTCCTTTTCAGATTCCTTAAAAGAAAAGGTCCATTTGAGCACTTGTCACTTCAGGCTCATTAAAAATAGAAGGCAACTAGAGTCATATTTATATTTTTCTCGACTCTTAAAAATTGAAAAAGAAAGTTGTCTCAAAGCATCATAAAATTTATTTTAATTTGGAATAGCATCACTATTCCCTCATTGGTCTTAGGTTGAGAAAATGGAGTCCACCAACCAAGGATTTCCCCTTGGGGGGAATCATAGTCCTTTATCTTCTTGGGGAGATATTGGTGCTCCATACATAGCTACATTGTCCCTTCCAGGACTCACAATTGGCCTGCTAGTATGGCTATTCTCGACCTTTGTCGTTCAGAACACCATAATTCCTCAGTAATCAAATCAGCAACCAAATGATACTGAAGTTGCTCCCCTACCTTCCACTTCGTTTGTTTCTCCCTCTCCTTCTTCCTCTTCGCTTGGTGAAACTAGTAACACTAAAAACCAAGTAACTGAGAAGAGAAAGAAAGGGAAGGAGAAGAAGAAGAAGAAGCCAATGGAGAAACAGGGCAACCATGCATCGTCTGGTGAAAATCCACACACTGGACCATCCAAACCCAAATCTCCATGTGTCATTTGCAAAGGAGACCACTATCATCGAGATTTTCCTTGCATCCCGCAGAGCTTGAGAGACTGGTCTCCCCGCTTGCACAATCTGGTGTCTTCAACATCTATTGATCATGTTGAGAGTACATCATCAACTAATGAAAATGAAGTCAATGCAAAAAAAGGAAGATCTAAATTTCCTTGTAGGTTGTGTGAAGGCGATCATGCCCTCCACCATTGTCCTTTCCTAGATGAAGCTAAAAGAGTCTTGGATAACCATCCTGCTTCACCGCAGCGACTTCCACTTGGATACAAGAAACTCTTTCTAAGTCCATCGCTAGTAGAAAATTTGACTGACACACCTCTGTTTTCAGTCGAAGTGCCTATCATTGAAGATAAACCCTTTGAGTCCACACTGAACCAAAGTCAACAGGTCGAGACGGTAGTCGACCCAGTCTTGTCGTCAGAGGGTCCACCTTTAGATGATATAGACACCAAAGAGAATGAGAACGACACCATTCAAATTCTTTTTGTTAACACAAAATCTGATGAACTTGGGGGCAATCTATTTGTTCCTTTACCGCAGGAAGGAAGTTCATAAGAGATTCATCTGGCCGTTATTTCGAGCGCTTGTCTTTTTCGGATCGCTAAAGTGATCGGAAAAGTCATCCCTTTCGTATTATTTTATACTTTTTCAGACTTAAGGGATTATACTACGAAAAAGGATTACTGGAGTTTCCTTTCTGTCTCTTTTTAGACTCTCTAAAACTAAAAAGGACCGAGTTATCTTTGTCGTTAAACTCGTTAAAACAATAGCAACAAACTTGTCCATACGGACAAGAGCGAGTTTCACTGTCGCTAGGCTCGCTAAAACATAGCGACAAGTTTGCCCGAAGGCAAAATTATAGAACAAGCATATGTTATCCTCCTCAATCTTGACAAAAATAAAGAGGTATTGGTCAGCAATGACTGAGGTAAAAATGAAGAAAACTTGAAGAACTTCATTGGTAGCAGGTTGCTCTTGAACATGACACTTTCACTCCATCACCATGATTGAGTCAGGTTGAGTTATTCCGTTCACCGGTAATATCACCATTGGTCCTCCATACCATTCATTTTTGGGGTTAACGCTACCAATCCATTTCAGTGTCGCCGATATGTTCAAGAGAAGTTCCTCAGAGAATTCACCAAACAACTAATGCCTCATCTGCTACAATACCTTCACGCTCCATTCATTCATGACCACCACCCTGAACCTTGTATCATCAGATCTTTTTCACCTCCACAAAATCATTTGCTCCATTTTGTGTCGTAGATGTGGGATTCATTAAGGCCCTCCTATGACAGGTCACTTCTTTTCGACATCAGCTCATTATCCAATAAGTTGACTTAGGAACAACCCTTTTAGTACTTTGAAGCTTGCATACCTCAATGGAAAGTTTCTCACTTTCGGCGACAAGTTTACATCAATGGCCTTCAACCGAA
>APFE030189089.1:24435-37197 GCA_000404065.3 Pinus taeda
TATGGATCCCTCATCCTAGAGATCTAGAGGCTGGAATTTTGTATTTTGTAAGGAAGTGCTGTTGGTTTCTCTGTGAAGCATTGTATTGTTGGGTGATCTATCTTTTCATGAGGTGAAGAGGGCTTTCATGCTGGGAGGATGGCATTGGATCAGACAGCTGGGTTGTAATCCTCTCTTTTACTACTTCTATCAATAAATCTATTTGAGTTTTTCTCCATATACTTGTATATTTCTGAATCTTGTATTTGTGTATGCATTTGTATGGTTAATGTACATCTGATTCTACATTGTTTATGGTTATAGATCTCTAGGATTTGATGGTATTTTGCTGCTTTGACTCTACAGGTGTTCTTTGAAGCAGGATCAGTGAGAAAGGAGTGGCGAAGCTCTATCAAAGGAGAGAGGAAATAAGCAAGGAGCCATGCGAAAGACTAAGGTTGGTGCTCTTTGCTTCTCTCTCATCTATCTCACATAAAGGAAAACACAAGTTACTTTGAATTGTTTGTTTCTAAGATAGCTACCCATCTTAGTGGGACTAGAAGATCTGAGTAGACACTAGTTTTCCTAGCAGTCTCGACAGTTTCGGATTTTCTGGCAATTCCGACAGTTCTGGTAGTTCGGACTTTTCCGGCTTTTCCGACAGTTTCGACTTTTCTGACATTTCTAGCTTTTCTGGCATTTCTAGCAGTTTCAGATTTTCTGTATTTTTTGACAGTTCCGATAGTTCCATCAATTCCAGCTTTTCTGGAAGTTCCGACAATTCCGATTTTTCTGGCAGTTTCAGCTTTTTCATCAGTTCCGGCAGTTTTGGTATTTCCGGGTTTTCCAACTTTTTTGGCAGTTCCAGGTTTTCTGGCATTTCCGGCTTTTCTAGCAGTTTCGAATTTCCCAACTTTTCCGACTTTTCTGGCATTTACGGCTTTTCTGGCATTTCCAGCTTTTCCGACATTTTCGCAAGTTTCGACTTTTCTGACTTTTCCAGCATTTCCAGCTTTTACGACATTTCCGGTAGTTTCAGATTTTTCAGCTTTTTCGACAGTTCCGACAATTCTGGCTTTTCCGACATTTCTGGCTTTTCCGGATTTCTAGCTTTTCCAGCCTTTTGAGTAACGTAGAGCTTATTCCCCCATGGCTACATTTAGATCTAGGGCATGTTATCTCGGGAAGTGTATACCCTAGGGCACTCCCTCTAGCTCTCATCTTCATCAAACCCAAAATAGGATGAAGTGAGATCAAAAGAGTGTGTGTGTGACAAATAACTTCAAGTCCTCTTCTATTTAGACTAAAACGTAGAGGTTGAATAGACATGACTCTTCGGCTTCTGAGCCTACATAAGTTGCTGGCCGACTTGACAATTTGTCCATAATCAAAATAAACTCATATCTTCATAAATACTTATCAGAATCGGATGATCTTTAGATCAATCCTACAACTCTCGATGAGAGGGATCCAAGAAAAATATCAGCTGCCATAAATAAGATGACCCACATGGAGTTTGGCCCTAGTTGCCAATTTTAACACTCCCTCTCAACTAGGGATAACTCCATCTGCTGATTCATATGTCCAACTGTACTATCTCTGCCATCAGTGCCCTGCACTACGCTGATCTGTTGAGCTTTGCTCTGCTCTACTCTGTTGAACCATGAAGAAGAAAAATTGATCAAGAATGTCTCATACCATTCTCTACTAACCCAAAGTCAGTTTCATTTGAAGAGAGTGTGTCACATCACTCTTACCGACCCGTAGTCAATTTTATTGATCCTAGATCAATATCATAAGAGAGTGTCTCAAACCACTCATGTTGATCCCAAATCAGTTTCATTGATCCCAAATAAATGGAGGTCATCCTAGCATAGGGAGTACAGTAGATATAATGATGCGTCCATTGATAGAACTACTATGGTCCCTATCCTCATTTCCTTGCTCATTGATTAGATGAGAGGTACTTCCCATTAGTCCTAGACTGCATGGGTAGGATGCCTCAACAGGAGAATGAATCATCCTGTCCACAGGAGAACGAATCATCTTGTCAGTGGATGCCATGGAGGACGAATCATCCTGGCCCATAGTCACCACGGAGAACGAATCATCTTGTTCCATAGTCGCCACAGAGAACGAATCATCCTGGCCCACAGGTGAATGAATCATCCTGTTCCACAGTCGCCAAGGAGAATGAATTATCCTGGCCCATAGGAGGACGAATCATCTTGTTCCACAGTCGCCACAGAGAAAAAATCATTCTGGCCCATAGGAGAATGAATCATCTTGTTCGACAGTCGCCACAGAGAATGAATCATCCTGGCCCACAGGAGAACGAATCATCCTGTTCCATAGCGCACCACTAGGGGAGGGTGAGTCTCCCTATGGTTGTATGTTGCTCCAGTAAGTACCCCAAGCCCCCCAGAGCTCCCAGAGCTCCCAGAGCTCAATGCATGCAACATGCAGGACCCTTATAAGAAGGTCCCTCAACGACTCCAAGTCGTTCGGGAAATATCTGCAACCTATACATCAGTCTCAATGTGATGGAGCCTCCTCGCTCATCAAATTACCATAACCCAGATAAGGCAGTATCTGATGTCTACCTGCTGGAGCAATCATCGAATACGGGATTCCTCAATAATCGAATCCCACCTCTAGTTGTCACAAAGAATCACAGTGATATTCATCATGAGTACAAACAACTCACTTAAGAGCTTTTGCAACCATGTAGCTTCACATGAGATCATACTCATAGCTGTGTATTCAGTCTTGGCGGTGCTTATAGCAACCGATTTCTGCTTCCTGCTCATCCATGATATCGAAGCACAATCCAAAGAGAACCAAAACTGAGAAATGCTCTAGTGATCCTCCACACTTCCTGCCCACTCAACATTCGAATAATCATGTAGTTTCATATTTCCCGCAGTGTATCTCAATCCATGAGAGATTGTGCCCCGAAGATATCTCATAAGATTCTTGGCACCAATCCAGTGAGGCTCAACCAAATATGAGCTCACCATGCTAACTACAAAACATATGTCCAGACGGAAGTTTAGCAAGAACATCAACGTGAATGATTTTATGGAACTTAGAGGCATTTCCCAAATCTGGTCCGACATCACTACCATAGAACTTTTGAAAGTTAATATCCTCGAGGTAGTCACAGGCTTGCAGTTTATCATTCCACATTCGGAATCCAACTCCCTCTTACTTCTGCAAATGAGAGGGTCTGCACCTATCAAAAATAGGTCGTCCTCATAAGGTGCCAGTATGAGAGGTCTATCATTCACAACCTTTGGGTAATGGTTTGAATCAGTTTCACTCCTAGTGAATCTTAGCTTCATTTGATAGCTATCAATCCTCTCATACTATGCCCGGGGAGTTCTGCTTCAAGCCATAGAGGGATTTCTTCCACCTATATACATGAGATTCCCGATCATGAATCTCAAAATCCTCGGGTTGTTCCAAACCTATGAACTTGCTACATTAGGGGAATTTCCCCCTTGTAAGATTTTCCTTTGGTACATCTCAGACATGTACTTTCATGCTCTTTTTGAATTCAAGTATCCCTGTCACCATCTGACTCACAAACCTTTGGTGCTATGTGTCAATGGACATGGTTCCCAGTGGACTTCTTGCAACTTGATACAAACCTGAACTCAAAAACATTTTTGAAAATTATATTTTCAAACACGTACCTTTCCATCGATGAATGCCACTCTGAAACCTTTGACTTCCATTACTGAAATGGACACAAGGTTCTTCTTGCGATCAGGTACATAAAAGAGATTCTTTAAATGAATTGAGTTACCCTCAATTAATTGAGGGATAACATTCCCTACACCCCTTCAGGGATAGGTGGCATCGTCTCCAAGTATAATCCCACGATTGTTTCCATCTCTACCAAATTAGAGAGTGCACCCATCTATCCGATGAAGTGCCTTGAAGCACTACAATCAATAATCCAGATTCCCAAAGAATCTGAAGGAGAGGGCCAATACAAGATAACGCTTCTTTATCTTATCAAAAACAACATTTTATTCTTCATACCTGGGGTTCCTTGCTTTCTTTGAAGAGTCAACCATTTTCTTGATGACCTGCATTACCTGTCATTCCATTGATCATTGAAGATGTCCCTGGAATTATTGTTATCTTCATCAAGAGATGTGTCTCTGCCATTCAGACACTCCTTTGCATAATGGCTTAACTTATTGCAACCAAGGCATCGACCTTTCCTTCCACCCTTAGATCCGAACTTCCTGATGAAGTGATATTTAAGTAGGCCATCAGAAACTTCCGCTGCGCCATTTTGATAATATTCTCTCTTCAACTTCACCCTCGTTGAATTTGAAGAGGGATGATGAATCCATTGATCCTTTTGTCCTTTCCCAACTATCTTCGGCGATTGCTTTTTCACTCTTGCTTGGGCATCGTCTTCACCTCAGCTCCGATATCATGTTAATTTTAGGTATGTTCTATGCTAGAGCAATTTATTTCAATTTTCACAGTTAGCTCAATATATTTTCTAGATTAGCAATGACATCAACATTAAAGTAAACTACAGATAGAACATAAATATAAATCGCAGAAGACAAGCCAAGACATGAGGACACAGGATGTGGCGCTAGCCAAGGAAAAACCCCAAAGTGGGGAAACCCTTGATCAATTCTTCTTATATGTTCTTCAATAGTTCAACAAAGAGAGAGAGAGAGATAGTACATTTACAACAGAAGTCAATACTTTGACTTATCTAGATAAAAGCATAGATCATCTCTAAGAAGATGATACATGAGATTAGTTGAAGGCATGCTACTTCAACTAATTCTGCAAGGTGACTCCTTCACCTATAATTGTGCTGCATTTTGTCATCATGTTGCACCTCACTACACTGCACCATGCTGCACCCATCATCACTATGCTGCATCTCATCACGCTTCATTAATCATGACTATACCCATCACTGTACTGCATTATGTGCAATTGCTGCACCATGTTGCCATCCTGACCTATGTGTTGGCTGCACCTTGCTTGCTTATTGTCCCTTGCTTGCTAGTTTTCCCTAGCATGCCTGTTGTCCTTAGCATGCTTGTTGTTGCATGCTAGTTGTCCCTTGCATGCTAGCTATAACATTGCATGCTTGGTGTATTTGCTGCTAAGTACCATACAACTGTCCCAATGTTAGTTAGCTGTCCCTTGCATGTTGCTCTCCTTCGGAGATAGATGCTCCGGCTATTTCAGCAGTTCCCGAAAGTTCTGGCAGTTCCAGCTATTCCCAGCTGTTCTGGTAGTTCCGGTTGTTCCTGACAATTCTGGCAGTCCTAGTAGTCCCGACAGTTCCGGCTTTTCCGGCAGTTCCAACATTTCTGACTTTTTCAGCTTTTCGGCTTTTCTGGAAGTTTTGACTTTTTTGAATTTTCCGGCTTTTCCGACAGTTCTGGCTTTTCCGGATTTTCCAGCAGTTCCAACTTTTCCGGCATTTGCAGCTTTTCTTGCATTTCTGACAGTTTCAATTTTTCAGCTTTTCCGGCAGTTTTGGCAGTTCCAGCTTTTCTGGCAGTTTCGACAGTTCCGACATTTCTGGATTTTCTGGCTTTTTTAGCAATACTGGCTTCTCCGACATTTCTAACTTTTCCTACTTTTCTGACTTGTATGGCAGTTCCGGTTTTTAAGGCTTTTCCGGCTTTTCCATCTTTTCTGACAGTTCCGTCTTTTTTGGCATTTCTAGCTTTTTCAGCATTTCTGGTAGTTTAAGCTTTTCTGGCTTTTTCAGCAGTTCCAGTTGTTTCGGCTTTTCCGACAGTTCTGGCTTTTCTTGCTTTTTCGGCCTTTTTAGCAATGTAGAGCCTATTCTCCCATGACTGCATTTAGATCTAGGGCATGTTATCTAGGGCAACATATACCCTAGGGCACTCCCTCTAGCTCTCATCTTTATCAAATCCAAAACAGGATGAAGTGAGATCGCAAGAGTGAGTGTGTGTGTGAGACAAATGACTTCAAGTCCTCTTCTATTTATACTAAAATGTAGAGGTTGAATAGACATCACCTGTGGGCTTCTAAGCCTACATAAGTTCCTGTCCGACTTGACAATTTTTCCATAATCAAAACAAATTCATATCTTCATAAATACTTATCGGAATTGGATGATCTTTAGATCAATCCTACACCTCTCGATGAGAGGGATCCAAGAAAAATATCAGCTTCCCAAAATAATATGACCCACATGGATTTATGCCCTAGTTGCCAATTTTAACAATAGTCCTCGAGGTAAATGATGTCATTGATCAAGTCCATGGAAAGGTCTCCAAGCCATTCGAAGAACAAGCATTATCTGAATACATGGAAAGGGATCTCAAGCCTTGAAAGATTATCAAGGAATCCATTAAAGATCCTCTCATTTCCAATGTAGTTGAGGTGGAGATATCTAAGGAAATATATGATAAGTTTGTAGCAATTTTCTCTGAAAACACGATAGGAAAGATCATATCACTTAGATATGATCTATATAAATTGAAGGTGTTAAAGGATGAAGGGATATCATCATGCCTCTCAAAAGCATCTCAAATAAAAGGTCAATTGAATGATCTAAGAGAGATGGTATCTGATAATGAAATGATCTATGTTATTCTAAATGCATTGACTGATAAACAAGGTAACCTCATATCTACTAGGGAAGAGGAAGCTACCCCATTCATCAAATTATGGTCTCTCAGCAAGGCAGAACAAGACAGGTTGAAGAAGGAAAGTAACAAAAGATCAGATAGAAGGGATCAATCAACAAAAGGAAAATTCGGAAAGTTTGGTTCTCAAAAGAAAAATAAGAACATGGCTAAGGAAAGATGCTATGATTGTCAAGAACTTGGGCACTATAGAAGAGATTGTCCTAAACATAAGAAGGAAAAGGGGGATAGGGAAGAAGCCCATATTACCGAGGAAGTGAAAGAACCTGAGAGAAAGAAGCTTAAGAAGTAAGAAGTAAAAGATCTCTACTATGACTGGGATGATCTTCTTCACTAGAAGGTGCTTTCCACTTGTAATTTATAGATAGGAGCAATGTTAATAAGATAGGATGCATCAAATTAGAAAATAACATCATGATAGAAGCATTAGAAGTAAGAACCCTTGATGTGGAAAGCATAAAGGATGTCTGGAATAAATTCTAGTAATTACAAAGAATGGAAGTTCTTGGAAACCTCATTTAAAACTCAAGTGATGCTTATAGAAAGAAGTAGAGGTCATCGTCGATTGGGATCATCATACAATAGTCGATAAGGAAACATCTGCCGGGTGAGGATATAAAAGATCCTCAAGTTTCTCAGATGGAATCCTTATCAGAGGATTCACTGATCTAGAAAGAAAGCGAGTGTTTCATCAGGAATTCCAACTCATGGATTCAAGGGATGATGGTATGATGACATAACAAGAAATCATGTCTAAAGGATAAATTTATTTCGTTCAAATGAAGTTGCTACCAAAAGTCTGGATGACTGAAAGGAAAGATGAGGTATGCATGCTTACATAGGTTATTATGAAAGTCATGTCATATGGTTGCAGATAGTATGGATGACTATTTCCATCTTGGGAAATATGAAGAAAGGATATCCTCCTTCGAAAGTTTGTAGAAAAGAATAAGTCGCACTAGATGAATTCAACACAATATGTTCTCATATGAATCATGAGGAAGCTGACTACAATTGAGGAACTCTAATTGGGAAGCTCCTAGGAATGGAGCGTGTGAAAAGAAAGGAAGAGATCGAATAATATGCAACAAAGGTAGAAGGAATTCAACATTTGAAGTCCAAGAATATTTGACTAGAATATCTCCTGGAAATATATGAAGACTCTAATAGGAGTCGAAGAAAGATAAAGACCTTTGACAATGGATATCTTTGGGAAATGTGTCAATCTGCATACATGATGCTGATACCTACAGGAAGTTGTCATGTTGAAATACCATCACAAAGGTAATGTTTTATATAAGTGTTCATTTATTATTTTTGAACTAATATCTGGATGTGCTTATGTAGGGCTGCGAAAGGGAAGATCTGTGGATTAATTCCAAAAGGACCATATTGAAGGATGTATGATCCTTCCTGAAAATATTGCATGAAAGCAGAATGACATGAAGTAAAGCCAGATGGAAAATCGATGGATCATTTTCTGATGAAATGAGGACATGAATAACTAATGGATGTAAGTGATGGATGGTCTGTGCCCTATGAGGAAGTCCCCGAAAGATGAAGACTCCATGACAAAATAAATTGATGACATCAAAGAAGAGAGGAGTTCTTCAGGCAGCTAGTTGCTCCACATGAGGAGCTATTGTAGGTCCATAGTTAAGAGGGAGCTTGAAAAAGAAGCTTCTTACTTGGAAGAAAATTTGAAATTCCTAAGCCAAGAGGGGACTTAGGTACATTCCTTTTTGGTAGGAATAAGTACATTCATTTATTGGAATGTGTCCTCCCTATTTCAGAAGGAGAGATAGACATGTCATTCTAGTCTTCACTTGGGAAGACAAAATGGAGGATTGGGTAATAATTTGGCATCCGATACTCTTTGAGGATGAGATAGGGCATCCAATTGGAGAGTAGTCATGGAGGACCGATTGTTGCGGAGGTAAATCCCCTCTGCGGACAGAGGTGGATCCCACTAGCCCCACAGGGGTCTAGCAACAATCAATCACGCTGCATGCAAGTTCCTAACTATACAATTTAGAAGTCGATCAGGGAGACCAACTTGGGATCCAACGCTGTTTGTTGTGGAGAAGTGTCGCTCCTGTCCTCTAGCTCTGGCCGGTCGCTATCCTTGCGCTCCACGCATGGACACCTGCACAATGAAGAACAACCCACAAACAAGCATAAAATCCAAAATCGTACAGCTATATATCAGTCAAGCAGGATACAATTCACATATTACCAGTAGAACACATGAATGGAACCATAATAACAGTCGCTTATCATTAAATAGAAAAAGAGAAGAAATTACAACCACTTAAGGCTTGACGCTGCAAATCTTCTCTAGCGGGGTCGACATTCAGTCTGACATGTCTTGCAAAGTCACTTTCTCTCTCCACAATCCGGCAGCATAACCTCTCTTTCAGCTCTTAGCTCAATACTATCTCTCTCTCACCAGCTTGTTTACTCTTTGCACTTTTAACACTAGCCTCCAAAAACTAGCCTGTTCATTATGGGGAGACAGGCCTTTATAGATGGGGGGAGAGGGGATATGCATTGTATGTGGACACATTCTCAGTTTTTGGTAATGTCTCATAATAGCTATTGAGTTGAGTTGCCTTGGATAGAAAAGCCGACGGTCGACTGCTTTCGTGGGCTTTTTCCTTCAGGGAACTGGGTGAGTCACGGAGGAAAAAGCATTCTAGCATGCGCTGGCCAAAAATCATGCCCAAATTGTGTGGCGCGGGCCGTGCTCTGGGACAGAGCATCTATGGGCGCGCCCTCTTTGTAGGGATTGAGCCATTGGCACGGGTTAAAACACTGCGGACCCGCACTAATGGGAAAAAGGCATTTTCCAAGGTTAATCTTCAGAGGGTGTCTTCAGGGTTATTGAACTTCATACTCAGGAGACCTCAATGCAAGTGTTTTCAAGTTATGTCACTGGTCATAGGTCCGTAAATGTGTCCTCCAATGTGCGACAGCGGGGGTGCAACAGGGACGGTGACCAACGGTGACAAATTACTGCGTAACAGATGCCCCCTAAAGCATGAGCCTCGAGAAAGAGAGAGAGGTGAAGTGCTTTACAAGATCATATCGAACTGCCGCCGAGAATCTTCATAGAGAGATACAGTATGATAGTTCAAATACATGATGTATGTGGTATGGGCGCAGCCATCCATTGACAGAGTACATAATAATCAAGATCCGTAGTATGGACGCAGCCATCTAGTTGGGATCGATGAATAGACTCTGGTATGGTTGCAGCCATCCAGTGAAAGAGTCATGTATCAAAATCACGCCTGGATTACAACAGACACAATCCAGGGTCTTGTGCTCCATCTCGACCCGAACACGAGTACAAGTCCAAGCAGGTGAACATGTAAGCTGAAGTCGAACATGCTTGGACATCGTCTGATTACCAGTCAATAATGAAAACTGTTAACAGACGCGAGAGGTACCACCAATAATGACAATGGCCCTCAAGGTACTACAGGTACAGTCTACGGCGTGTGAATGTATGAGCCGATGTCGAACACCCGTAGAGTTATTCGATCAGAGGCCAATGATGAAAACCTCACGTCGAATACGAAGAACCTGCCATTAAGGCATGCAAGCTCCAAGGTACCGTAAGGGAGTCTCTAGGCCATCTTCCTGGATAATGAGTTGAAGTCGACAGGAAGTGGTCTTTGCCGAAGGTGGGCCATAATGTTTCCCACATCATCGACGCGAGACGGGAAGATACAATGTTGTGAAAGGAGATTTATGAACTATCAAGCGGAGGCGGTTTTCTTTTTGCAGAGGTGAACTTCTCTTGAACATATTGATGGCACGACAGTGAAGTTGGCAGTATTTGACATCACTAGATCACAGGTCACGATGACGAGGTAGTGAGCAGATGAGAGGTCAAATAGGATCACCCAAAACCCATGGAGGCAAGTGAAAGGCCAAATCAGATATCCCCACCCTGACGCGAAAGCAGAGGAGTGCCATGTTCAAGAGCGACATACTGCCGACGTGACTTATGATTATGGTTCCAAAAAAAAATTCTTTTTCCCCCGCCATTTCTGGCGAGTACCCTGATTATTTTTTAACAAGCTTGATGGGGATAGCATATGCTTGCAGTATAAGTTCGACCTTCGGTCGAATCCAACCTAGTAGGATTTTAACGAGCCCTAGGGAGGAGAAGCTCAAGTCTCATCATGATGATGAGTCCCATGTCGTCAGGGTTTAACGAGTCCGACATAGGTAAAACTCGGAGTCTTTTTCATGTTTAGAGAGTTTGAAAAAGACACGGAAAAGAAAACTCCAGAGGTCCTTTTTCGTAAAGTTGTGTCTCTCGGGTCCGAAAAAGTGTAAAATGATACCCGAAAGAACCGCCCGATCGTTACGACCGAGGAGTACTTTTCATGAGTAGTGACTCTGATCTGAAAAAGTAAAAAAAAGGGATCAAAATCACATCGTTTCGCAACCATTAACGAGTTTGAAACGACAAAAACCCGGTAATCTTTTAGTGTTTAAATAGTCGATAAAAGAACTTAAAACGACCGCCTCTTGGTAACTATTTAACGAGCCAAGAGGGACGACTCGACAATCTTTTCCGCTTTAAAAGGTTAGGAAAAGAGCTGAAAGCGGACCATGAGGTAACATTTTCTTGTGTTTTTACGAGCTTGAAAAAGTCAAAAAGACGCTCGTTAGAACTACACCAAGCCCTGTTATCATTCGATCAACAGTGGAAAGTCTATTTTTGCACAAAAACACACCTAAAAGACATTCTTAAGGTATTTTTGGGCTAAAATAGTGCTATAAATAGTAAAAAGTAAAAAACAAATTTACTTTTCACCCTTTACCCTACAAGTTCACTGTTGGAGGACTTTTGGTGTGAAATTCATCTACTGATTGCGACCAATCCAGGACACCGTTCGAGCCGCCGTCTGTAACAAGTAAGCGGCCTCATCCTCAACCTTATTTCCATTCTATTTTTATTGATTTTTATCCATATTTTAGGCCTCTGCAAGAGGGTTTGAAAAAATTTAGGTCTGCGGCATTGGCGCGGGATTCCGGCACGGGATCGCGCCAATGGCGGAATTTTAATACAGAGGCCGCGCCATTGGCGCGAACTCAATTTGTATTAAATTGGACCGTTAGAAACTCAAATTTCCCTCAAATTATACTTCAATATTTATCTAATGATTGACAATTGTTGTTTGTTTGCAGGATTTTGCCCAAAATGGTGGTTGAATGGAAAGAACGAGAGCACGGGGAAGTTGATGCCCAAGCTCTGGGAGATGATGATTGTATGGTGGCATTGAGAGACTGCGGACTCAAAATTTTTTTCCATACTTCCTACCTCCGCGCACAACCTGAGCTACTACGTTTCATAGTAGATGCTTGCGATGTAGAGGATCAGGTTTTCCGCCTGAAGGACCAGACATTGGAACTGGATGTATCCGATGTCTATTTCATTACGGGTTTATCACGGCGGGGCGCGCGCCCTATTTTGACAGGCAGTCGACCTTCTGCAGAGAAGATCGAGGAGGTGAAGGAAAGGATATGTCCTGGTGCACGCTTTGGTGAGAACAGCAGGAAGGTAGACATCAACACGATCCCTAGCTTGGTTCTGCGGATTATCCTGTTTATCATTACCCGGGCAGCGGGTATGCAGGCACCCCATGAGGCCAGCAAGAATCACTTGCTGTTGGTCACCGAGTGTCTCCATCCTACAGTGTTTGATTGGGCTTCCGCGGTGACGGCCAATATCAAACGACAGCTTACCAAGTGTAAGCGGGATGGGAACAAGCAGTTCGGGTACGGGTCAATCCTTGTGACCTTCTTCTTGGAGTGACTGCCGATATTTCGGATACCTGGAGGGATAGTAGCAGATCCAGTGCTAAGGGAGCCGAGGTTGCATCGGTGGGCAGAGCTCATGCCCAGAGGAGGAGGGGGCCAACAGATGTCTTGGAAGCCCGAGTTCTTCATCTGGCTCCGGCATCAGATGATAGTCGTTGAGGACTGGCCCTATGCGGGCACGGATTTCACCGGAGATCCCGATCTCCCTCTACCTGAAGGAGAGGATTGGGACGAGGAGTTGGGTAAGAACTCTATATTTTTAATG